>JAWRVF010000798.1:0-167437 GCA_036785485.1 Physcomitrellopsis africana
AGAAACTTCCTAGGTAGGAATATATATTGGAGTCGAGGCTGAAGAGTTCTTTAGTCTCGACAACACATTTCTTGGAGCTCTAGCTCACCTCTCTGGTGTTATTTTTGTACTCATCTGATTAATCCAATTTCTGCCAGTTCTTCTTGAACTTCTTGTTTAGACTTCAAGTCTCTATTCTATGTCCGTGATATTAATCCAGTTTCTGCCAGTTCTTCTTGAACTTCTTGTTTAGACTTCAAGTCTATAATTTGTGTCTGTGACAGTTTGTCGAGACTACTCTCATCTTGGATATCAGAGTTAGTTCCTTCTTATTGGAGTGTGGATTATCCCTCTTCTTGAAGGTACACTAGTATTTTAGAGGTTGCGGATTACCCTCCTCTAAACTGATATCTTTTTGTCATAATATTGGAGTCTTATTCTTCTTGGAGAGAGTGAATTATCCCTCTTCTTGAAGGTCTTAAGGCGTTTTAGAGGTTGCGGAGTACCCTCTTCTAAACCAATATTTCCTCCTTATAGAAATAATTACTTTTTTTCTCTTAGAATAATTGGAAGTCAAGACATTAATATGAATGAAAGTTTGGAGTCCAAAATGGATGCCATTATGAATGCTCTTACTACGTTATCACAGAGAACTCTGGTGATGGAAGGAGTCTTTACAAGATTTCATAATGATGGAGCATCTGGAATAGCACAATCTAGGCTTCATCAGTCTCAAGTTTTTGCACCAGAAGAAGCAGTTTTATCTGTGGTTCAATGAGAACCATTACTTCCAAAACAAAAGGAACCTCGTATTAGCCTTCTAGACAAGTTTGATGGCACACACTCCAAATTTCAAGGTTTCATCAATCAAATCAAATTAATAACAGCTTTACAACCCAAACGTTATCTGATGGAGGAATCACGCGTTGGATTGGTTGGAACTTTGCTTACAGAACAAGCTTTATCGTGGTTTGCTTCTCTATTTGAAAAAGGATCATCGATTTTGAACAACTTTGAGACTTTTTTGGAGGCATTTGCAGAAGCATTTGGCGAGCATGACAAGGCTCGGTGGGCTACAACAAAAATTCGATCACTACAATGTCGTACTGTAATTACTTACAGTATGTAAAAACTAGTTAAAATATATTATATGTTTATGAATCTAGATGTGTGTTAGAATGGTTAGTAAGTTAAATTAAAAATGGTTGATAGAAGAAACTTTATTTTATTTTATTTTACTTATTTTAGTTATGGTATTTAAAAATTATAAGATCTAAATGTTTAGTATGAAGCCTTGAGAGAAGGTGGGGACTTAAGGATGAAAATTTAAGCTAGTAAGAGGCTAATTGGGAGGGATGAAATCAAGCCATGGTCGGATGAAGGCAATGAATAGGGAACTTCATCCCTATTGGTCGAATACCATGCCCAATGGGCTTTGAGGAGGCTGCCCGCGACCTTAACAGGGGGTTTTCGGCAACTTCAAAAGAGGGATTTGCAATTTCAGAGGTAGGATTGTAAATTTTAGGGTTTTGGGTATAGTTTGAGAGGAAATTTTAGGCGATTTGGAATTAGGGTGAAGAAGTTATACTTGTTCAAAGTTAAAGAGTGGATTTCATACATACTGTCACTCTTTTGGGATTTTGCGGAGTTGTACGTGATTTCAAGATCTACGTCTGCTATGAAGAAATTCTTAAGTTTTGAGTTTAGACAAAGGAGATATGAAGAGTTGAAGACAGCGCATCCAATTCCAAGGCAGTAAGCACTTCGTGTTATTAATAGTTATGCTTTGAGCCATAACTTGAGTTTTCAGACGAAATTTTGGCTCAAACTTCTTGGAGAATGTGACATTTTGTGTTAAAAAGCTATACATACAAATTTCATGGAGTTTGCGCTTATAGTTTGCGAGATATGAAGAAATTTGTATGTGGGTGTAAAAAGACAAGGGTTTGAAGCGGCTGTCAGGGTTTTTAAGATATCTCAAGATCCGCAATGAATTTGCAGTTGAAAATTGTTGTAGAGGTTGATAAGAATTCATCAGTACTTCATGGAAAATTTTACCATGTTTGGACAGTCGGATCAGGAGATATGAGATGTTGAAGTTTGGGAAAATTTCCACATAAAGATATATAAGGTTTTAGAGGATTTTATCATACTTTGGATGTTGTTAGTTACTTGAGGCTTATGTTTTTGATGTAATTTCTCAAAAAGAAAAAATATATATATATAAACTTTGAATTTTTCTCATTTTTGAAGCTTGATTGAGAAATTAGTGACAGCTAGAAGCCGAGCGCTTTTTTAAGGCAAATTCTCTCTACCCCGACAACGACAAGGGACTCGCTCTGCATCAGTCTATGCATCGGATTTCAGACAATTGGCATACAACATCAATTGGGATGAAGAAGCATTGATGAGCCAATTCTATTGTAGTCTAAGGGACGACGTGAAGGATTTGTTATTATCTCTTCCTGATCCACGAACACTCAACGAAGCCATTAGCCAAGCTGTAAAGTGCGATAATCGCCTATTTCAACCTCGCCAAGATCAACGTTCTAAACAGTATACAAGTCATCATGGCGCAATTATACCGGCAAGTAGCCTAAATTCACAAGTAGAGACAAAAGACATGGAGATTGATGCAATACGTATCAAATCCCTTACTCCAAAAAAAAAAAAGCAGCGTATGGAGAAAGGTTTGTGCTTTTATTGCGGTGGAGAAGGCCATAGAGCTGGAAATTGTCCGAAGAAGCAAAATGGACGCAGCATCAAGAATAGAGGTGTATTTGTTCAGGAAAACGAGGATGCCCAGCCACAATAGGAACCGTGCGGCTGAACAAATCAAAACCAGGATCCTCTCTTTCTACTCAACCTGCCCGTTGTTTTACAATTCCTTTATCTTTTGGTCCTCAAAAACTAAAAATCTTAGCCTTATTAGATTCAGGAGCATCTGCTTGTTTTTTATACCAAGAATTTGCTAAGCGTCACAAAATTCCCCTAGTACAAAAATTCAAACCTGTTCACGTAGAAGTAATAGATGGACGACCTTTATTATCTGGTAGTGTCACCCATGAATCAAAACCTATAGAAGTGATGTTTAAAGACCATAGTAGTTATATTATTTTCAACATTATTAGCACCCCGTCAAATCCTATTATTTTTGGTCTTTCTTAGTAGGAAAAGTATAATCCATCCATAGATTGGAAGTTGCGGAGGATAACATTTCTCATAGAACAACCTGAGGATAAGCCTAGAAGAAGACCCCAAACCAAAAAATACTTGTTCTTTGGAGCAAGAACGTTTGTAAGATCGTGTAAGGAAGGCACACCATTGGTCATTTATGCGGCTCCAACTAGTGGAGAGCAGATTTCAACAGTAGGAATACCGGAACAATACAAGGATTTTCAAGACGTGTTCCAAAAGAAGAATGTTGACATGCTACCAGAACATCGACCATATGATTGTGCCATAGAATTGTAAGAAGGAGCACAACCGCCTTTTGGCCCAATCTACAACCTATCGTAGACGGAGTTGGCTGAGTTGCGGAAATACATTGATGAGAACCTAGCCAAGAATTTCATTTGTCATTCAAAGTCGCCAGCTAGGGTACCAATCTTATTTGTGAAGAAGAAGGATGGCTCACTACGGATGTGGGTAGACTATCAAGGTCTCAACAAGGTGACAAAAAAGAATTGCTATCCATTACCTATGATCTCTAGTCTTCTGGAACAACTTGGACGTGCAAAGATCTTTACAAAGATTGATCTAAGGGGAGCTTACAACCTTGTGCGAATCAAAGAAGGAGACGAATGGAAGACAGCTTTTTGTACAAGGTATGGTCATTTTGAATATAATGTCATGCCATTTGGTCTTATCAATGCTCCGGCGGTTTTTCAATACATGATGAATGATATTTTTTGAGAATATCTAGACGATTTTGTTGTCATTTATCTAGATGATATCTTGATATTTTCTGAGAATGAAGAAAATCATGAGAAGCACGTTCGTTTGGTTCTCGAAAAATTATGTAAGCGAGGACTCTACGCCAAGTTGGAGAAGTGCTTATTTCACCAAACTGAGATGGAGTTTTTAGGATTTGTTGTAACTACGGAAGGCTTGAAGATGGATCCCAAGAAGGTGGAAGCAATTGTGTCCTGGGAAGCTCCAAAGACGGTTAGAGACGTACAATGTTTTCTTGGCTTTGCTAACTTCTATCAGATCTTTATCAAGAATTATTCTGAAGTTGCTGCTCCATTCACTTGATTAACATGTAAGAATAAGCTAGAATCGGGATCTCTAGCGAAAAAAGCATTTCAAAATCTTAAAACGGCATTTACTACAGCTCCAATCTTGGTACACCCAAACTTTGCAAAGGCTTTCTATTTGGAAACCGATGCTTTGGATTTTGCTTTAGGAGCCGTACTTTCACAGACGGGCATCGACAATAAGCTTCATCTAGTTGCATTCTATTCACGGTGTCGTGGTGAAAGTCCGCTTCAGGTAGACGCAAGGTCCCTCTTTACAATCAAGTTGGATCCAATATGCACAAACTTTTTTAAACTTTTCTTTTATAGTCACAAAACCATGTGTATAATAAATCAACAAACTAGAAGCTTGGAAATTTATAAATCAAAATCCAGCCATTTATATAAGTTCAAATTTTAGAAGCATATAGTTCACTTCTTTAGTCATCTTCACAAAAATTCTCAACCGTGAATTCATTACCGATCACCAGATATCATCAAAATATTAGCAAGTAATTATATAAGTAAAACCAAGCCAGAAATTTGAAAATTCATAATTTGAGATCCAACTGTTTAAATAAGCTCAAAATTTGGGAAAACATAACTCATACCTTTAGTCCTCATCATATAAATTTTGAGCTATGAATTCATTGCCGATCGTTAGATATCACCAAATCCTTGGCAGATACTTTTAAAAGTCAAAACCCTAGACACCCGAGAACAAATTTGCCATTACTCCCTAATCAAAGTCTCAATTGATATGAGATTTTAGACATAGACTCTTTATAGTATAAGTAGTATGTACACAAAAAATAAGCTTCAAATTCTTCTTGAAACTCAAGTTCTAGCTTAAAGCAAATCCTTCTATTTATCTAACTTCTTCAAAACCCCAATTTAGTTTGCTAGATTTAATTAGCCATATCTCACTCATTCTAAACTCATTTCTATCAATTCTTGGACGTAAAATGTGTAGCTTGAAGTCTAGTTTCTAACCCAAATTTTTGATTTCTTGCTAGTATCTTAAAACTTCTAATATACCCCGAAAAGTGACAGTAGGTGTCATATTAGTAGTCTAAGTTCAAACAAGCATATCTCTCTTACCTAAGCTCCGAATCCTGCGTTTCTACCACCTAAACTCATGCCAAGAAGACGCTCTCTTTGAATACCTCTCTGCATTTGCCAAAAAACCCCGTCTTCTTCTCCTCCGAGCTCGTCAAAGAAGTCGCAGCCAAGGTCTTTAAAGTCCAAGTCAACAATTAATAGTTTAAAGTTATAAAAACCCCAAATCTAATCCTCCAAGTCAGCACTATTAATGGTAGCCGACTATTGACATCCAAATCTACTATTTATCCTTGGTAAAATCCTAAATTCAACCTCAAAGTCAAAACTCCTTATATCTACAAATATAACCCTGAATCTACTAAAATCTAAGATTGGAAAAAAAATAAAAGAAATAAAAGAAAGTTTCAAGGCTAAATCAAAGTTAAAGTTAAGATTAAAGATAAGGTAAAATTTTAACCAAAGAAAAAGAAAGAAAGTGAGAAATTTTTCCTAAACTATATAAAACTTAGATTGGTAAGAAGAAAGAAAGAGCTTAATAAAATTTTGAAGAAAAGATAGTTAAATTAGGTTTTTATATATGGATATATTTACTTCACGACAACGGAAGTTTTCTGCGGCTGAGATCAACTATGAGATTCATGATAAAGAACTCCTTGCTATAGTGGATTCTTTCCAAGAGTGGCGTCACTTCCTCGAAGGAGTTGCACATCCGGTGATCGTATATACGGATCACAAGAATCTGGAATATTTCACGTCTGCTCGGATTCTAAACCGTCGTCAAGCTCGATGGAATATGTCGCTATCTAGATTTGACTTCATTATTACTTATCGGCTTGGAAAGCAGCCGTCGTCAAGCTTGATGGAATATGCCGCTATCTAGATTTGACTTCGTTATTACTTATTGGCCTGGAAAGCAGCAAAGACTATCCGATGCCTTATCAAGAAGATCATATCTTGCGCCAAAGATTGGAGAAGCAGTGCTTGATGAGCAGTGTACGACATTATTAAAGCCAGAGCAATTCAGGATTTGATGCTGACTTCCTCAACTAGGTACGTGCTCCAATCATTGAAGATCCAATAGTCTTTGATATAAAGCAACGTATCAATGATGACAAGTTCAAGAGTGAAGGAGATCTCTTATACTTTGAGGAGCGGCTATATATCCCAAAAGGGCCAGCACGACTTCGAGTATTTCAATCTCGTCATGACTTTCCAGCTGCGGGATATTTCAGATTCAATAAGACGTTGGAATTCATTTCCCAAGATTTCTGGTGGCCCCAAATGTGGAAGGATGTGAAGGATTTCGTCCTCTCTTGTGACATTTGTTCAAGATCCGAGAACCCTCGACATTGCCCTTATGGACTTCTACAGCCATTGCCCATTCCGTGTCGTCCATGGTCTTCAATTTTCATGGACTTTATTACAGATCTGCCGCCATCGAATTCATTTGACAGCATCTTTGTTATGGTGGATTGACTTACGAAGATGGCACATTTTATCCCTTGCAAGAAGACATCATCAAGCAAAGATATAGCAAGACTCTTCCTTGATAATGTGTATTGATATCATGATCTATCAGATGATATCGTGTCGGATCGAGGAACCCAATTTGTATCAAAGTTTTGGAGATCTTTTTTTAAAATATTGAAGGTGGATATCAAGCTTTCTTTGGCATTCCATCCTCAAACGAACGGCCAAACGGAATGGGTGAATCAAGTTTTGGAATAGTATTTATGATGCAGTATCAACTATCAGCAAGATGATTGGACTACATATCTACCGCTAGCCGAGTTTGCATATAACAACACCTTTCATGCGTCGGCTCAAAAAACACCATTCTTTTCCAACTCTGGATACCATCCAAAGCTTGATCTATTGAGTTTGTTAGCGAATAACAACCCAGCAGCTGAAGGATTGGTGCAGCAGCTATTGGAGCTTCAAACCACATTGAAGCTTCAATTGCAAATTGCCTAACAGTCTTACAAAGCATCCGTAGATAAATTTCGAAATCAGGCACCTAATTTCAAGATTGGAGATAAAATATGGTTACTTTGATGGAATATCAAGACCAAGCGGCCATGTGATAAGTTGGACTACCGGAGATTGGGACCATTTGTTATCTAGAAGCACATTAATCCTGTGGCGTACCACTTAGAATTACCAACTGCTATGAAGGTACACCCTGTCTTTCATGTTTCTCTGTTAGAGCCTTATCGGGAATCGTCTTTTCCTGGAAGAGTGCAATGTCCGCCACCTAGTATAGAAATTGAAAACAACGAAGAATATGAGGTAGAAAGGATACTAGATTCACGACAAAGATGGAATAAATTAGAGTACTTTGTGCATTGGAGCGGCTACATATTAATGAAAGAACATGGGAACCTGCCAAAAATCTTGCCAATGCGTCACGAAAGGTAGAGGAATTCCATCAACGATATCCTAATAAACCAAAAGTTGGTCATTAACGAAGCGTGAAGATGAAGCCTTTTTTGGAGAAATGAATAGAAAAAGGATCCACGTCGTATCCAAACATAACTTGTTGTATTTCGTAATATCAAGATATCTAATATCAAGGTGTATTTAGATATGGCTAGTCAGAATGTAGATACTATACTAGTGGTACCATCTTAACAGAGTAACTCACGACGTCAAACTCGAGACAAAGAATTAGAAGAGCCAAGAAGACGTCAAAGAATACCAAGCAACAAGTCACTTGTAATTATCTTTGAAGTTGAACCAACTCATGTAAGTAGTGGCGAAGCAATATTTTCAGGTCGTTTCCACAATGAAGATACAGAAGTTCAAGCATGGTCTCAAGTAGAAGGTATTGGTCATTATCGGTGGCTACAAGGACCCATGAATCATCTGCCTCGTGAACAACAGCTGGAGTATATTGTAGAGACTATGCGACAAATTTTTGATTTCCTACGTTTGTTAGTATACATCTCAAATGGATTCTCGAAGACCTCAAAGCTAGAGGAGGAGGTGATGTCAAGGATATACTTGTTAGATACCTTCTAGAACATTCTAAAAGTTTTTTAGAATTCTCTAGAACCTTCCAGAGTGTTCTAATATCTTCCTAGTGTCAAAGACATACTTGTTAGAACCTTCTAGAACATTCTAGAAGTTTCTTAGAACTCTCTAGAACCTTCAAGAGCCTTCTAATATCTTCCTAGTTAGTAGAAGTTACTTGAGAAGCTCCCTAGTTGGAGGAAGCTGCTTGAGAAGCTTCCTAGGTAGGAGTATATATTGGAGTTGAGGCTGAAGAGTTCTTTAGTCTCGACAACACATCTCTTGGAGCTCTAGCTCACCTCTCTAGTGTTGTTTTTGTACTCATCTGATTAATCTAGTTTCTGCCAATTCTTCTTGAACTTCTTCTTTAGACTTCAAGTCTATATTCTATGTCCGTGATATTAATCCAGTTTCTGCCAGTTCTTCTTGAACTTCTTGTTTAGACTTCAAGTCTATAATTTGTGTCCGTGACACCTAAAAGGAAAATTTAATAATTAACTTTTATCTATCAGCTAGTAAAACAAGAAAACAATCTAAGACGCTTTCATAAATCTTTTGTTAAATATCTTGACTTCCTATTGATTTGAGAAATGAAATGTTAAATAGAAATCATTCTTATTTATGTTTTTTACCACATAAATGTATTACAACAAAATAATGCTGGTGTTTCTTAAGACAATTGTTAATTTTGTAGCCAATATAAGCACCAATAATAGTCTTTTTGTTATTTTTTTTCCTATTCAAAAAGATATTTAAAACAAACTATATCAATTTGCATGTCTTTTACTTTCAAATGATTGTTAGAGTTGGATGATGTAAAAATTATTAAATAATTGGTATATAGCTATGCTATATCTAGAGAGTGTTTATCTTATTGATGTTAAAATTATCAATTGTCACACTTCACAACTTAATTATTTATTTTATTAAAAATTTAAAGATTAAAAATAGATAATAATAGATCTTTTATATTGTCTTGAAATCTCCAATGAAACTAATTTATCAACACTTTTGTATTACCTGTCATCTTGTTTAAAAATGCATTAGGCACTTGGCTATGGAAGATAAATTTGTATTTTGCAACTAATTAAGAACCTAATAATCCTAATAAAGTCCAAAATAAATCCCAATTGAATCTTTTATCATCCTAATTAAATCCAAAAGTAATCTTAAAGAAATCATAAAAGAATCATAATGAAATCCTAAAGAAATCTTATTAAAATCATAAAAAAATCTTTAAAAAATTCTAAAAAAATCCTAAAGAAGTTATAAAAAAAATCTTGAAGAATTCTAAAGAATTACTAAAGAAATCACAAAGAAATTATTAAAAAATCTTAAAAAAATACTAACCAATTCTTAGCCATTTTTAAAGAAATTCTAAGTAAATCCTAATAGGATTTTAATTAAAATCTAATTAAATCTTAATTAAATCTTAATTATATTTTAACCTGATTTTAAATAAATCCTAACAAAATCTTAATCAAATCCTAATCAAAATTTAGTCAAATTTCAATAAAATCCTAGTCAAATCCTAATGAAATATTAGTATAATCCAAATAATCTTAATGAAATCCAAAAAATATCCTAAATAAATCCTAACAAAACCATTATAAAATCTAATAGTAAAATTAAAACTTCAATAATTATTATACTAACTGTTGACCTTCATTCAAAAATTTTTACACTTCTTGATCTAATAGTTAATAACAAGTATACAAAATTTGAAGAAATTTGAACTTACAAATTAGAAAAAAAAGCTTCTAATTCACTTGGGTGTTGACTATTTTCCTTTTCCAACCTTGATATCAATCTTCTAATATCAATAGCTGCTTTTTGTATTATTCATATATTCAAAAAAATTATAAAAATATTAAAAATTAAGTCAAATATTAGCTCCAAAAAGAATCAATTCAATTTAATCAACAAATTGCTCAAAATCCAATTTCCAAGATCTTAGCTTATTTAACTTAATAGGATTTTTTTAAGCATTGGTTTGAAGATTTTTGAATTTGTAATGACTTTGTGATTATTGAAATTCATATTTTTGCTCAAAGGTTATTGGAATTTAAATAAGTCATTACAAACTTAAAAATCCTGAAACCAATGCTTAAAAAAATCTTATTAAGTTTATTTTCCAACCCTGCTTTTTTATCAATAAAAAAACCTTCTATATGTTGTAAGTGTATTATTTTGTATCTTGGGATCTAATTTTGACCTTAGTTCACAACTAGCCTTTCTTGGATATCAATCTAAGATATTTTTAGATAATTTTTTTATTAAAAATTATCCTTTGTTTTGATCTAAAGATGTATATAATATTATTTCTGCTAATCTATCTTATTTTTTCTTATTTATGGTCCTACAAAGTAATTAGAATCCTTTTTAATGAAAAGATAGCATTAATATTAAATATTTTTATTACCTCTTTATCTTTTATGTATATTTTTTAAAATAATTTTATTACTAAGTCTTCAATTAAGCTCTTCTATTATATATGTCTTTTTTTGCTCTTTTATGCTACAATTGTTTTATAATATGACAATGCATCTTCACTCCAATTGATATTACATACTAATTATTAAAATTTCAAAGTATAAATTGATGTAAAATGTATTCCTTCTAAAAGAGTTTGGATTTTAATTGTGAAAAAATAAATCTTATCATGTTTGCCAAATGTTTCTATAAATGTTATCAAAAATATTTCAAATTTATGCAACATGGAAGAATTTTTTTCAAACAATAGAACAAACCAAGACAAAGCTTGATTTAAAAATAAGATTCTAACTAGACCAATATGATATGTTTCTATAAAATACCACTAAGATTAGAATAAAATAATAATTTGTATTTAGTTAACAAAACCACAAAATTTTAAATAAGTTCTATCAAACTTCTTTGAGAGACTAATACTTGATTCTTTTTCTATTAATATTAAATTATCATCTCAAATATCTATATCTTTTAGTGAAATAAATTTTGGTGGTAGAATTTTTAAGATGACTTGTGTTAGCGGCTGATGTAGTTCTATTCTTTGACTATATAGTACTTCCAAAAAGAAAGATAATCTTCTCTCTATTTAAAAAGACCAAGCTCTAATACTGTGCTATATTAGTCTTGACAAACTATTACATATAAGATGAAAGAATTATGTAAGGCTATAACAAAATAATAAAATACATGAGTTTTATTACAAGGCAAAGTAATAGAAGAATAATAATAAGACTAGAAGGTCTAAATTAGACTACAAGACATATGTTGTCAAGATTAAGAAGCCCCTTAGCCTTGATTCTTATATCTATTAGGAATTAGGAAGCTTTTAAGTAGCTCTTTGTAGAAGGCTTTGCCCTCAAGTCATCATAGGATGCTTCTTGAGTTGTTTCCTTATTACTTCAATATGGAGCAATCTCAAGAACCTTCTAGAGCTATTAAAAAAATTTTAGAATCTTTTAAAATATTTTTTTAATAGATGATTATGAGAAATATTCATTGCAAGTTAGTTCTTAGAATTTTAAAATAGAATCATTATTTGATTGTGGTCCTTATTACAAATATTAAAGTTTATTTTTTTTTCCTATTGTTTTTTTAGTTGTTCTCTCAAAATATAGCCGTAAATAGCTTTAAAAATGAATTCAATGTTATATAAAAGTTATATATTATTTTTTAAAAAAAATTATAAATTAAGATAGAAACCATATAAAAGTATGTTTTTAAATCTCACTTATTTAATACCATCAAGATATTCAAAAATATGTAAGTATAAGAAGAGTCTAACTTATTGTAAAAATATCTAACAATTTTATCTTATTTCATGAAACTTCTCTTGCATCTTGATCTTTGGCTCTGTTGTATTTATATTAACAATATTTTTAGAATTTATTCATAAAATTGATCTATTTATACTTCTCTTAATTATATAACTTCTTAATGTAGATATTAAACTTCATTATTAAATTTTACTATAAATATAGTAATAATACTTTTAAGTTGAGATTACTAATAAAATAGATTTTTATCCAAAGAATATTAAAAAAAATTTGAAGATTTGTAATGATTGTTAATATATTATTACTTCTTTTAAATATAATATTATATATATATATATATATATATATATATATATATATTTCCATTCAAGTTGATGTAGACTTGAAACTAAACCCAATAAGTATATAAGTCAAATTAAAAGAGGTCAATCCGCAACTTTTAATACCTTTAATACCAAATGATAATTTTTACAAAAAAAAGTAGTCTACTTTTTTTTAAGGAAAAAAAAATCTATATTTAAAAAATAATAATAATAATAATAATAATAATAATTTAAAGATAGATAATTTATAATCTTTAAAATACAATAATATCTCTTAAAAAATAAAATACTTCATTTACTTATTAAACAAAATATCCATAAAAAATAGAAATCAAAGATATGAATTTAGACAAAATTTTAAAAAGACAATGATTCATGTGTTATAAAATAGAAAAAATAGAAAAATAGATATAAAATAAAAAAAGAACTAAAATAACTATTACAAATTATAAAGCAATTAAATAGTCTTGAATTACAATTAGAATATAAGAAAAGTATTGACAGGATTAATGATGGCTGTAGACTTATCTTCATACATACAAGCAACTAAGAAGATCTTGTAGAAGCTTTCTAAAGACTACAAGGCTTGTAGCTTAAGCATGAAGTTGTAGGTTGCTTATAATGTAACTTTTTAAAAGTAAGAAACTTATAGGATATATTTAAGTAGCTACATAGCATTTGTTTATAAGTCTAAAAATCTAATTTGTATCTAAGAAACTTCCTCAAGTTTTCTTAAAGAAGATATTATCTACTTAAGTATATTTTTATGTACTTCTATTTATTTCTATTTATTTAAATAATATAAGTATCCATTACAAGTATATCACTTCATATTATATATCATATATTAGTTCTATTATTAATTTATTTTTAATAAATAAAAATAATATATCAATTATAAAAGTATAAAATTATTATTTTAACTTTTTAATTTTTAGTTTTTAATTTTATATTATTAATACAAATCCATATAAAAATCAATATATACATATATTTGATGGTTTTTTGAAATATTATTATATATGTACACTTATGTTTCAATCTATAACTTAAACATTTTATTTGGCTTATAAAATAAAAAAATATATATAAGATTCTAAGATATTGAAATGTAAAGATAATATCTCATTTTGCTAGTAGAAATAGTGGTGATTTTATAAAGGCATTATTGTATGATTTATATATCTTTTTCAATACAAAGAAATAATAAAGAATTGACAAATTTGATTTTTAAAATTGTGAATTCTATATGTACTTTTTTAATAGAGATGGTAATATAATGAAAAAAATATATCTTATTATATTGATTCAAATCTTTGCTTCTTCAATAAAATGGGAAAGAATTTAAAAATCTAATATTTTATGATTTAAATTCTATATCTTTAATTGTATTTCAAAGAATTATATTTGCTACTCAACCTTTACAATTATTTTACACTTGTAATTGCTATATATTAGAAGTATGCCTTGTAAAGTAGATGTGACTTAAATAAAGGTTGACTTTGTATTTGAAAGATTATAATCAATTAAAGTATTTTCATTTGGATTGGCTAGATATCAAACAACTTCAATTAATACAAAAATACAATAGAAGTATTTTTTTTTTAGATTTCTTTTTAAAATAATAATAAAGAAGCAATAAAAATTACAAAAATATATTTAGTATATTATATATAGTCCTATGTACTTTAATTTGTTAGTTAGAATTTTATTATATATATATATATATATATATATATATATATAATTTACTTATAAATATAGATATATATATACATATATTTTATCAAATAAATTTAAGTTTTATTTTAAAATTTTAAAATTTTATTCATTATATACGAATTATAAAAATTATAAACCAATTACAAAAGTTATAAATTAGATTGGATTCAAATATTACAAAAATAAACATCCAAATAATTTATAAAAAATCTTAATTATATATAAAAAATTATTTCAAATTTTTAAGATATATTTGTATGAATTAAAAAAATTATCAATTGTCTAATTTAGATAAATTATGATATCTAATTTCAGAAAAACTTATTTGTAAATATATCTTTATCAAATCTCTTACATTATACAACATGAAGCTTTATTCATTGAATATATGAAAAGTAATAAAAAATCTATAAATAACTAACATAAAAAATCTATAAATAACTAACATAAAAAATATTAAAATTCTAATAAAACTTTAAAAAAAATCTTGCTATAATGCCAATTGTTAATTTTTGTATCAAAGAATATAAAAAAGAAAAAAAATACTAAGATTTTAGATATGTTCTACCATCTATTATTTATAATAGTACAAAAAAAAACTAAAACAAAAATTAAAAAATGAGTAATTAAAATAATTTAATAATTTATTTTAATTAAAAAAATAAAACAAAATTAAAAAAAATAAAAGAAACATAATTAGAATTTTAAATTTTAAAAATAATTGAACTACAAAATAATTTTGCTAAAATCTAATAGAAATTGATACAACCTCTACTTAGAATTACAATTATGGGGCTTTTATATTTTTAAAAATATTATGTAATAAAAATTAATAAATAAAAATTTAAAATTATATATATATATATATATATATATATATAAACTTAATTAAGTATAAGGAATACCAAATCATCTAAAAAGTGTGTTGTTATTATAAATTTGTAAAATGTATGTGATTTGTAGATGTTATTATATATTAGTTTTTAATGATAAATTTATAATTATTATTTTTATGAAAATACATACACTGAAACTTTTAAAACATAATTGATGACTTTAATTAATATAAAATAAAAATTACTATATTTTCTTTAAAAATTTGATATTTATAAATAAATAAATTTTGGATTTTGTAAAAAATAAAACTTATCTTTATGAAGTTAAATTTAATATACTAAACAAATATTATGTTCAATTTTTAACATTTATTAAACATAAAAGTATAAATAATTGATTTATGAATGACTTATTATCAATTTTTATTTAGAAATTTTACAAAATAAATCAATTAGATTTATTACAGTAATAATTATAATTTTATTAATATTTTTTTAATCTTATAGATATTTTTATTTTGATAAAAATAAAATTAATATTTTGATACAAAAATTCAGTAAAGAATCAATGATTATACTTCCAGCTAAGTTTCAACTATTAAAAAATAAAAAGATGAAAAACACCTTCTCAATTACTGTAAAACATAGGCCTTGACCATTGTCGAGAACGGACGAAGCGCCAGGGGAACGCAGCGCCGTCCGGTGGGGGGGCGGGTACAGCGAGGGGGGCGAGGGGAAACGAAGAACCGCGGAGCGAGAGCCAAAGCGGGCGCGGGGCCAAGGGCCCTCGGGGGCCTGGCCTGCCTGATGGCGTGGGCGAGGTGCATGGCGCTCCCTCATGCCTCCACTTTTGCGTCGCTCTCTCTTTGCTCCTCTTCGCCCCACATGGCAACCCCGACTCCCAGCGTCATCGCCGTCTCTCCACGCGCCGTGGCAGCGCCTGCTCCTCCCTGCCCTGGCACTCTCCCATTTGCGCCCATGATCCCTTTTGGCTCAGAGCTCCACCGTATTTATCCGCCCGCGCAGGTCTTGCTCCCTGTAACCCAATTTGCAATCGTTTCGGTAGCGCACATCCGAGCCTCTGAGTGATCTGTTTATTGTGTATTTGTTGAACCGACAGACTTCTGCTTTTTTGCGCTCTATCTAGACGGTTTTCGGACTCGTTGACATGGCTTCCATGAGTGCAGTGGCGTCTGTTGCAGCAGTGCCTGCTGGTTTGAGGAGTGAGCTCGGAAGCTCCGCGAGGAGCCGGGCTGCTGCCTCTCATGTGATGGCTGGTGCTACGCCGTCCCGGCGATCGGTGATTGTGCGGGCCTCCAGCTCGGAGCAGGTGCGAATTGAGTGCTGAGATTGATTGCTGTGAATTACTGGCACTGGTGCTGGGTGGCTGGGTGCAAGGATTTGGGGATAACGCAGCGGGGGGTGTACAGCCATTGGCTTCTCGCAGCCGTCGCTGGAAGTGGGTGGTTAGGCAGGGGTAATTGCAGATGATTTTGTGCGCAATTTTGTGTTGTCTGGCGGTTCCAGCACTAAAGTGTGGCAATGTCGTGCGCTGGAAATGCAGGAGAATCAAGCGTGGAACGTCGCCAAGACCGCGGCTGCCGCTGCCGCAATTTCGCTGATGCTCAGCGCTTCCCCTGTAGAAGCCAAGGAGGACAATGCATTCCTGAGCTTCCCAGACAACGAAGCTGGAGAGGCCGTAAGTTTGCTGCACACCTTAACAGCCTGCTTTGTCGTTGGTGGTAGGGGTATTGCTGGGATCGGGTGTGACGCTGCATCATCCGGAAGGGATGTTTTTTGTGTGAGCATGAATGCGCGGCTTAGCGGTGCGTAGGGTGCATGCGGACATGTACGTCGATTTGCACGAAATGGGGGGGCAATGAGACATGTCGGCAGTGGATTGGGTCGTGATTGGTAGATGTGTTGGTTTGCATGCCCTTTAGCGGCATGCGCAGCGTGCGTGGAGTCGCCGCTGAATGTTGGCGGCGTGGGTGATTGACGGCCTGGATGCATTTTGCAGTCCCGACGAATTCTGGGAGATGCGAAGAGGAAGGGCGACGAATCATTCGCCGAAGCCCAGAAGACCGGGATGGAAACTACAGGCCAGGCTGCCAGCGCCGGAGAAGCCCAACCCGCCATCAGCCAAGTGGACCCTAACGCACCAGAAGCCTCCGACAAGATTGGTGACGCCATCGCCGCGAGGGCCGACGTAAGGCGCCGTGTGCCATGTGCATTTTGTCGGGTGCAAGCGTTTGCGAGCAGATGAGTCGTTTCACGAGAAGTGTAGAAGTGAGGTGTGGATTGTCCTGACTGCGTGTGGACTGTGCAGGCCGCTGCGGACTTGGCGTCCGGAACCGGGCAGCAGAATGGGAAGAAGGGGGTGAACCCCATCGCCAAGGCTTTTGCCACCCCGACCCGGGGCCTGGGAGACAAGGCGGGCGAGAACGAGGGGCGCCTGAGCCGCAACAAGGAGAAGCAGAACGATTTGCCCGGAGACGAGCAGACGTACAGGCAGAACACGGGCATTTCGGAGAGCATCTACAACACGTTCAAGGCTGCGGGCGAGGGCAGGGATGGCAACGTGGGCATGAAGCCGCAGTAAGCGGGTGCATGTAGGGGCGCCGCAGGGCGCTGCGGGTGTACAATGTGTGTATATTGCGGACTGTGTGACGCAGTGTGTAGTAGAGAAGTAGTGGCGATTGAGGTGCGCAAGCTGTGGGTGGTTTCGGATGCGCTTTCCAATGACCTGTAACGTTGCTGATGAGAATAACACAAGAAGAGCATGAGTCGGAAATTGTGGCTCAGTCGATTTATTGCATTTTCTCCGGTGAGGGATGGTTTTGATGTGGTGCGCATCTGGGTTGAGGCGAGCGTGCATTTCTAGCAGATGGTTGTTGTGCATCGCGCTCTGGCTCATGGCCTAGAGCTTCGTTTCTTATGTAGTAGAGGGAAATTTGAATTTCAATTGGGTTGTTGTTTATTGCAGTCGTTGTAGTGTTAGGGGTTGGAGAAAGTTATTTTTGCTTTGAATGATTCCTGATTAGCCGACTTGTTTGAAGCTTGGTTTCTGCAAGATTGTTTGGATTATTACCTCGGTCTTATTCTTTTGTGGAGAATGTATATTTTGTACAGGCTTTGCAAATTTAGTTTTGAGTGTGTCGATGGTTTCGGGGTTGAACGATTGTATGATATTAGATTGTCACTCTTTTTCTGTGCATGTGTAGTTCTTGTAATGAATATAATACCAAAACGTTAGATGCATGAGTATATGCAAGAGCATCGTCATTCAACAGACATGAAAACAATTCGAAAAACAGTCCAAGAAATACGAGCGACACAGTTGAATAACAAAGCCGAATGCTCTTTTACACTCTGACAATTTCTATCCTACAAACAGTAGGGGGCATTAGAGTGAGAAGTTGAGCAGTAACTTAATCTTTTAAGAATGGGATATGTTTTCTTTTTTTTTCTTTTTTCTTTTTTTTTGACACTACAAAGTTTAGGCAAGATTGGATTTTACAACCAAGACTCAAACAGCCAACCTCATTGAAATAAATTCAAAACTCTTAGATCCAACCTCCAATCTTCTAGTAGTTTAGTGTCATTGCAAGCAAAGATTAGGATATCTAGTAAAAGAATGTCATAGTCAAATTTACTAAAGTATATTCATGTGGGGATATTATGAACATGTAGATGATTTTAGCAAAATTTTATGAGACAATAGAAGAGGTGGATTAATATTATATAGGCTCCACTTGTTTTATTTTTAATAAAAGTAAAATTCAAGTGAATATTGATGTTAACAGGGTTGCTTACAATACTAGTATGTTGCAATAAGAAGATAGTTTAAAATCTACCAACCAATTTTGGTTATTCAAGAAAGAAGTGCTACAAATTATAAAACATATATTAGTTTTGCTATAATAAGGTCTAAATTTCCATCTTTTTTATTTTTAAGTGGATGTTGGACACGTGGTAATTATCATGGACAAGGTCAAGGAGTTATGCAAGCTTATAACAAAATAATAGAATACATGAATCTTATTGCAATGCAATACAATACAAGAACAAAAATAAGACTAGAAGATCCAAACTAAACCACAAGACATGGATTGTCGAAACTAAGGAGTCCCTTATCCTTGATACTTATATATGCTATGAATTAGAAAGCTTCCAAATAGCTTCTCATATAAGACTTTGTCCTCAAGTCATCCTAGGATATTTCTTGAACAACTTCTTTGTTGCTTGGATTTGAATCAACCTTGAGAACCTTCTAGAGTTATTAAAAATCTTTAAAAATCTTCAAGAATCTTTTAAAACCTTCTAAAATCTTTCTTAGATGGATGTCTATGACACTATCTTCCCTTCTAGCTCCAAGTTCCTTGAGGAGCAATAAAGCCAATATTGTTTAAAGACAAAGAAAATCAAAGATGTATCTTATAGTCCTTGCACATACTTTAGTTATTTTTTTCAAGTTAAAAGTTTCATTGGTCTTTGTAACCAAGAATAATGACCAACGCCTTCTATTTAGAACAAAGATTGTACTTATGTGTCTTCATTATAAAAATATTATTTAAATATAGCTTCTAGATGATCTTCATGGATTAGTTTGATTTCAATAATAATTACCATTAATCGGCTATTAGATATTCTTTGACAACTTTGTGGTTTGAATAGTTCTTCTTCTCAGAATTAATGGTATGAATTATTTAGTTGGGATGGCTTAACTTATAAGATATCATCTTCTTGCCTATCTATAGCTGATATACTAAGCAAAAGTAAATCATAAATTCTAGGTAGAATAGGATGGTATTGGATATATTATTTATATTATATGTAGGAACTAATCTCAAAACTATTGTAGCTACTTTCTTTCCTTTTTACAAAGAATTCAAAAAATTTAGAAAGCGTTGTATTTAAGTTTTTTAGTTTAGATGACATGGCAATATTATTGGGCAGTTGGCACACATGTTATTGCTTTGGATTTGGAGAGGTGTTATCAATAAAAAAATTTGTATCTTTTGAAAAGTATTGATTAGTTATGAGTTGGCTCCTATATACAATCACTAATGGTGTAATTATGCTAATATGCAAAGTATTCTATTTTTTTTTTTGTCTTATTCTTGAATCAATTACTTTCTCCACTTCAAACCTTACTACATATTTATTCCTTGTTTATCATCTTGTCCAATTGCCCAACCTATTTCAATTAGACTTGCATCAATTGTTAATACTACTGATCTTCTACATTTATAATTCACTTTCTTCAAAGTTGGAGGTGAAAAAGAAGTTCTTTCAATTTTTCTATAGTTTTTTTTTTGTCCTTTTTTCAATTGAATTTGTTTATTCTTTCTTAGCAACTCATACAATAGATTTGTTATATTCTTAAATTGAAATATCCATATACAATAGAAAATATATGCTTGTAAAAATCTTATAATATTTGTTGTATTTGCATATTATTTTATCTTTATAATAACTTCAATCTTTTCATTATTTGGCTTTCATCCATATGATCCACACATATATCCAACAACAAATATCTCATTTATTCCAAACATAGATTTAATATGAGATAAGGTCAAATATATCTCTTTCAGCCAAAATAAAATCTTTTTATAATCTATAATATAATTTGCAACAAATCTTTTATAACCTTTTTGATCCAATGTTTCATCTTTTTTTTTTTTTTTAATACGTTCTTTAATTGAAACATCATCTAAGAAAAATATAGTCTATTTTGATATAAATTTCCTTAATACTTTGTTCATTTTATTTATTATATGAGCTATTAAATTAGTAGTTTCTTGAGGTAATATATATATATTCTTATTAAATCCAATGGAATCTTTATAATAGTTAAATTTCTACTTTGTAATGCCAATTGAAATTGACATTTAATGAATGATATCTGTTGAGAGTACTTAGACAAGTTCGTGGTGATCTATCTTAATGATATCTTGATGTATTCAAAAAATCTAAAGATAAACAAGAGGCATGTTAAGTTGGTATTACAAAAGCTATAAGATATAAGTTTGTATGCCAAACCTAAGAAATGTGTATTTCATCAATCTAAGATGGAATTTTTAGGATATATTGTATCTACTAAGGATTTGATGATGGATCCCACAAAAATAGAGGCAGTTTTGTAATGGACCATTTTAAAGGCTATGACAGACGTATAATATTTTCTTAGATTTATTAATTTCTATCGGATCTTCATTAAAAATTATTCTCAAGTTGTCGCCCCTCTTACTTGATTGGTATGTAAGGACAATTTAGAGTGGGGACTTCAAGCAAAGAAGGTATTCCAAGATTTCAAGATGTCATTTATTATAGCTCTAATATTGGTACATCCAGATTTTATAAAGGCATTCTATATGGAGATTGATGCTTCAGATTTTGCATTAGGATCCGTACTTTTACAAATGGGTATAGACAGTAAACTCTATCATATTGCATTTTCAAAAATTCTCTGTTATCAAAATTAATTATAAAATCTATAATAAAGAGCTTCTTGCTATTGTGGATTCTTTTTAAAAAATAGCATCATTTTTTTGAAAGAATAATGCATCCTATGATTGTATATACAGATCATAAAAATTTAGAATATTTTATGTCAACTTGAATTCTTAATCGCCGCCAAGCTGGATAGAATATATCGCTATCTTGATTAAACTTTGTTATCATTTATTGACTTGAAAAGCAATAAGAATTATCTGATTCTCTATCAAAGAGATCATATTTTGTACCAAAGATAGGGGACTCATCGTTTAATCAATAATATACAACTTTGTTGAAATCAGAGCAATTTCATCTTTACACCACTATTACATCAGTGCCTATTGATTCTAGTTTCTTTAATGAGGTGCATGTTGCAACCACTAATGATGCTTTGGCCTTTGATGTCAAGTGTCCTTTGAAAGAAAATATTGATAAGTTCAAACTTGAAGAAGACCTTCTATACTTTGAAGAACGTTTGTATATTCCAGAAGGACCAACATAATTGCACGTTCCTCAATCTTGCCATGACTTTCTAACTGTGGATCACTTTGGATTTAACAAGACCTTTAAACTTATTTTCCAAGATTTTTGATTGTTTCAAATGTGGAAGACAATGAAGAACTTTGTGCTCTCTTGCGACATCTGTTCAAGGTCCAAAAATCCTCAACATTGCCTTTATGGACTTTTACAATCCTTGCCTATTTCAAGATGGTTATGGTCTTCTATCTTGATAGATTTCATTATAGATCTACCATAATCCAATTCATTGAATAACATCTTTGTAGTGGTTGATCAACTTATAAAAATGGCTCATTTCATTCCTTGTAAAAAGATTGCGTCTAGTGAAGAAATGGCAAGGCTCTTTTTTGACAATATATATTGATATCATGGCCTATTAGATGATATTGTATTCAATCAAGGATCCTAGTTCATATCTAAGTTTTGGAAATATCTTTTTGAAATATTGAAGGTGGATATTAAACTTTCTTTGGCTTTCTATCCTCAAATTAATGGCCAAATAGAACAAGTTAACCAAGTTTTGGAGCAATATTTACAATGTAGCATTAACTATCAACAAGATGATTGAATCTTGTATCTATTATAAGTAGAGATTATATATAATAATATTGTTCATGCTTCAACTCAACAAACATCATTTTATTCTAATTATGAATATCATCTAAAGCTTGATCTGTAGAGTTCGCAAAAGAATAATAATCTAGAAGCTAAAGGATTAGTAAAGCATTTATCATAACACCAAACAACCTTAAAGCTTTAATTACAACTAACTCAAGATGCTTATAAGATATCTACAGATGAATTTAGGAATCAACTGCCTATTTTTCTTATTGGAAAATAGAATATAGAATACATAGCTTTACTAATACAACATATTCTTGATTTTTTTACGTTGTTGTGTTGTGACACGATTATATGGTGAAACTATGACTAAAAATGATTTTTCAATTAATATTCTATTATCTTATTTCAACAAGAATTCAACATATTTTAACAAGATTTTTATGAAAGCCTCTTAGTTTATTTTCTTCACTTAATAGCTAGTAGATAAGAATTAGTTAGTAATTTTACCTTCTAGGTTGTAGTAATTCTTTTATTGCCTTAAAAAGGCCATAAAATAGTAAAAATATAGTAATAAAGATAAATCACTAGTATGATTGATATTAGGGTTAAGTTGAGGGTAGGATCGGGCTATAAATCCCTAAGATAGGGTCAAAATCAGACCCAAGGGTTGGCCGTTTGTAGGATAGGGTCAAAATCAGACCTTTGGCTACTAAATCGGCAGCCTAAGGCAAATCAAGAGTCTTTTGGTAGATCAAAAGATGGGATTAGAGAGAAGACTTAAGAAGTTTTGCATAGGAGTTCATTTCAAGTGATTTGGATAAGAAATGACTTTGAAATAGCTTTGCAAAGTTAGGGTTGTTTTTGGCAACTTGGGATTTTGTGAAATAAAATAGGGTTAATGTTTTAGGCAATTTCAGAAGTTTTGTAGCAGATCCACGGCTAAAAATTTGTAGATCTTTGGATATTGTTGTTGTTAATGTGTGCTATGAATTTGAGCTAAATCTAACGGTTTAGTTGTATATGATTGAGGTTTAAGTGGGTCAAGATCTCAGAAATTAAGTTTTGAGGGTCAGTTAGGATTTTTGAGATCTTGAGCAATTTGCTAGTTGAATTAGAGTGAAATTTGTATATATGGATAGTAGACTTATTTTTCTATATACATACAAAATTTGAAAGAAATTGAACGGTGTGAAAGGAAGATTTAGGTACTAGAATATTGGCATCAAGATTGGAGAAGGAGGCCGGCCATCACCCATGCAAATTTATGGGTTTTTCTTCTTCTAGTGAAGTTAGATCTTCTTCAAACTTAATGTGCTTCTTTTCAACTTAATTAATAAGATGTGTGCAAAATTTCAATCAAAATCAACGGTTTATTTGGTAGTTGTTGAGATTCTAAAATTACCTTAGAATTTCCTTAGGGTTTGGTTAGGATTCGACTAAGGTTAGTTAGGATTTGTTTTAGTATTTGTTAGGATTGATTAGGATTTAGAAGGGTTTATTTTAGGATTTTTTTTGAATTTGATCAAGATTGACTAGGATTTAATTAAGGTATGATTAAGGACTATTTAGAGATTGATTAGAGAAGTTAGAACTAGTTATTGTTATGTATTTCCCTTTTATCTTCCACAGCCAGGTGCCCGGAGCATTCTCAAGCAAGACTTTATGACATATGACAACGTATGTAGTAAGATCAAACTCCTCTTGAAACTTCTCGCTAGCGAAGCAGGTGATGTTAGGGACATACACTTTGGAGGTTCACAAAATCTTCTAGAATATTCTAAAAACTTCTTAAATTAATAAAAGTTGGTTGAAAAGCTTCTTAGTTGGTGAAAGTCGATTGAAAAGTTTCTTAGTCAATGGAATGAACTCAAGAAGCTTCTTAATTTAATGGAAGCCGCTCAAGAAGTGCCCTAGACATGAGTATATATATGAGTCAAGGTTGAAGAGTTCTTTAGTCTCGACAATGCATCGCTTGGAATTTTAGCTCACCTTTCTTGGTGTTGTTTGTGTACTCATGTATTTAATTTAAATTTTTGTTGGTTTTTTCTTGAAACCTTGCTCTAATTCAAATCTCTTGCTTTATATTCTTATATCCTTGACACTAGGTAGAATTTGTTATTTGCTCCCATTTGTAACAATACTATGTC
Organism: Physcomitrellopsis africana; assembly: GCA_036785485.1. Classification (NCBI taxonomy): domain Eukaryota; kingdom Viridiplantae; phylum Streptophyta; class Bryopsida; order Funariales; family Funariaceae; genus Physcomitrellopsis; species Physcomitrellopsis africana. The sequence continues at coordinate 24,671 of JAWRVF010000798.1, forward strand.
CAAAGCAAAGTTTGATGGATCTATTTCTATAAAAAAAATATCTTAAAAAAATCAACACAATATAAAATTGGTATAGAAATAAAAGTTGTCTTCAAAGCTTCATACAATGCTTTGCTTCTTTACTCCTTTTGAATTTGTTCTTATAAATTAAATATATAAGTAGAGCTACAACTTGAAAAAAATTCTTGATGAAGATTCAATAATAATTAGCAAATCCTAAAAAATATTATACATTCTTAACTACTCTTGAAATCTTCCAGTCCATAATTATTTAGACTTTTTTAGGATCCATCTTAAGACTATCATTCAAAATGATGTATCCTAAGAAGTCAACTTAAGTAGTATAAAATATACACTTTTTATCTTAGCATACAATCTCGTATCTCTAAGTTTTTGTAAATACAACATATAATTCATACTTTTTTACATTCTTAGAATAGATTAAAATATTATTTAAATAACAAATAATAAAATTATTTAGGAACTCACAAAAAATATTATTTATGAAATGTTGAAAAGCAGTTGGTGTATTTGTAAGTCTAAAAGACATAATGTTAAATTCAAAGTATCCATATCTTGTTCAAAATGCAATCGTCTACTCATCTACTTATTTGATACAGACTAGGTTGTATATTTTTTGTAGATCTATTTTTGTATAGATCTTATTTTGATTCAATTGATCATGAAATCCAAATATCAAAGATAAAAGATATCTATTTTTGATGATAATCTTATTGAGTCCTCAACAATCTATACACATCCATAGTAATCCATCTTTTTTTTTCACAAACAAGATAGGAGCTTCTGCTAGAGATTTTGAATGGCATATGAAATTTTTAGCTAAGTTTTCATTAATATATATTTTGAATTCAGCCAACTTATTTTGTGATAAATTGTATATTGATCCAAATGAAGGCTAAGTTTCTTCTTTGAGATTGATTGAGCAATCATATAGACAATGCTCCAAAAGAATATATGTATTTTTTTTCTCAAAAATGTCTTGATAATCTTGGTACTAGCTTAGAATGCTACTTGAAGTCTTTTTACTATTAAAAATAGGTGTAATATAAATATCAAAAGATGATCCTTCTTTTATTACATTTATAAATGCTTTTGTACCTACAAATAGAGATTTTATTATATTAGACTTATGGTTTTTCACTTGATTAACAAAATTCTTATTAATGCTTTGAAAAAAGATAATTTTACAAAAAATTTAGTATATTTGTGAATTATATTTTTTTAGCCATAATAAATCTAAAATGATTGGATTAGAAGAAAATTTAATTATATTAAAGATTATATAACTATTATAACCATTTATTATTATATTTATAGAAAAGATTTTATGAATAACATCTCCAGAAGACAACGGACAATCATTTATGACTTTTACATGTATAAATTTAGTTTTCTATATTAAAAGTATTCTTTGAATTTTAATAAATTTTTCATCTAAAAAACACACTGAGGCTTTTGAATCTAATAAGGTAGAGGCTTTATGATTTTTAGATCTCAAATACATATCTATTATAAAATACAAAGAAGATTTTGAAGAGAGAATAGGACCTTTATTAGAAATTATATAAGATTTTAGCTAAATGATCCCTCTTGTAGTTGGACAAATTTGTTTTCCAACATATTATCTTCTTTGACAATCGTACTCTTTATTTTATAATTGCGTCATTTTTTTAGACAATATTAAGTAGTGTACTTAGATTCTTTTTAATATAAGTATAATTTTTCTTGACAATGATGAATCATTTTTTGTTCAATATAAGGGTTAAAATGCACCATGTCAATTTATATGTCTTCTACTTTCAAATATACATATTGAAAAGATATCAGTGTTTCTATTATATTATAATAACATTAAAGCTTTCTTATGTGGCTCCCACATTTAAATTCAAAAAGTTGACTATTACACTTCATAGCAAAATTCTCCATACATAGATCAAAACTTTATTAAAAATATCTCTAAATTATCTAATATTGGATCACATCATTTAAAAAAAGATAAAAACCATGATAAAACAGAACCTAAAAGTAGTATATTAATAAATCTAACTTGTGATCCTTAAGTTGGATAATTTTAAGATTGAAGTTCAATTATTACTTGTACTTGATGAATCTTTAAAACTTAGATCTTGTGCCATCAAACTTTCAAAAAAACTAATTTTTGGTTCTTTGATGATTGAATAATGTCCCATTGTAGATAAAGTAGTATGGCTTGGTATAGACATTGAAGCAACTCAAATCATTTCTATATCTTCACTTCTTATTTTGTTACTCTTTGTGGTAGTACATTGAGTTGATGCATTATAAGCATTAATTTTTTTATTTGCTCTTGCATTTGTACCATTGTACTCTTCATTTTAACAAAGTCTACTATGATAATACAATAAAAAAAAAAAAAAAAAAAAAATCTACTTTCATCATAGAATAAAATATTCAAAAAAAAAAAAAAAAAAAAAAAAAAAAATTAAGAACAATATTATTTTAGAAGTGGATAATTTATAACTTCTAAAATATTTATGTCTTATTAAAAGAAATGATTAATCCATTCTTAATCAAAAAAAGATAAAACTTTGATATTGTATGTGCATTCTTATCAATTTGTCAAGGAAATAAATTAAAAGAAGATGTATAAAATAATAAAATTTATATCAAAAATATATATATATATATATATATATATATATATATATTCAAGAAGAAACTAGAATGGCTATTGTCAAAGATTAAAAAATATAAAGACTCTTAAACTAGACTAGAAGCAAGAAAAGAATTGACACGAGTGAAGAAGGCTTCACTCTTGTTTCTATTTATATTATCTACCTAATAGCTACATGGCGGTATTCTATAGGACCTCTAACATATATCTAATTTGTAAGAAATGTATCAAACTTACAAGACATGTGTCAAACTTACAAGACATGTGTCAAACTTATAAGATAAGTTTTCTGTATGTGCGCCATGTATTTAGCTTATTCCACAAGCTACCAACATGTGCAATATGTGGTTAATTTATTAGCCAAGTTTTTAATCTATCAATCACTTATAGACATATATAAAGATGGAAATCATATCTATTAAGCTTCTATATAAGATATTATCAAATGAATCTACTTTTATTTATTTCTATCTATCTATATTAATTAAATAATTATTGGAATAAATCTTATGTCTGTGATAACTTATAAAAAAAATATTAGCAAAATAAGCTTGTTTCTTTAATAATCACTTGGTCTAAACAATCTAACAATTATATAAAAGAAAAAAAAGTAGAATAAAAGTTAGATGAAGAAATATATTCATTCATTAATATCTTAATAGAATCTTAATCTAAAATATTATATGTTATTGTATTATGTGTTATCTTGTTTGAAAATGCACTGGGCACTTAATTGTAGAAGATAAACTTGTATTTTATAACTAACTAAAAATCTAATAATTTTAATAAAAATCCTAAATAAATCTCAATTGAATTTTTAATGATTCTAATCAAATCTTATTATAATCTTTAAAAAAATTTAAAAGAATTATAAAAAAATCCTAAAAAATGAGATTGTATAAAAAATAACTATAGACAAGTTGGCACTTATAGCAAACGACAGTATTATATATGTATCCACATCGCTCAATGAATTAAAATATGACCTTAGAATAGTACAAAAGATAGCTCTTATAGAAGTTGAAGAATAGACAATCAAAGAAGCTCAAGAATAGAATACCATGATATAAAAAATATAGATATATATATATACATACATATATATATATATATATATATATATATATATATATATCTAATATGATACCTTCTATAGGATTTCTAGCTTTATTATTTCTTGTGGCATAATAAATAATATTTGTTATCATTATATAGAAGTGTTATACTCCGTACTTAATGCCATAAGTCGTGTAAGTATCATAGGTCTTACATGTGTTATAGGTCCCTCACAAGAATTTGAGTCATGTTTATTTTTAATGCTATCAAAGAAGAAATGTTTGAAGGACTTCAAGAGAGCTTTAATGAGGTTTTCATTCAGATAAGGAAATAGATATTTGATGAATTTCAAGAGGGCTTTCATAAGATTGTCATTCAAATGAGACACCAGATATTTGATGAACTACTAGAGCACTATAGCAATGTAATCAAAGGTCTTCAAAAGCAATAGAGTTGAGAGTGGCTATAAAGATGAAAGAAGAAGACAAGATGACAAAAACTATACTTAATCAACCACCTACTAAAAATCAAATAAGAGTTGCTGAAGAGTCTAGAATGATTCTTTATTATTGCAAAGTCCAAGGTATCAAGTATAGAATGGTTATTAGAAGGTTGTATCCAATATTGGAAAGTAGAATTGTTCAAAGTACATGAGAAGCTATACAAAGCATAACATCATAAAAAAAATATAATTTGTTAAAAGAGTTACAAGTTAAAAATCCTCACATTCATGAGTGGCAGATTATATTAGGCATTGGTGACTATTGTCAAAGGAAAGAAGATTATAAGGCACTACGTGACAACAAAAAGAAGTTGTTTATGTTAAAGAGCAAATACAACGTTAAATATGATATGGCTATAAATAAATAAAAGTTTTATTATTAGATTATCAAAAATTAGAAGTTCTTGGTCTAGAAACAAAAGCTAGAGAAAAGAGTTGAAGAAGGCAGATATTTCTTTTGTGCTAATAGATGTTGCATCAAAGTCTATCAATAAGCATAGAGAAAAAGCTAGAAGAAGACAAAGAAACAAAGAAAACTTCTTTAATCCGTCAAAATATCCTTACTATGAAATAAATACAATACAAAAGACAATATATGTATATAAGAAATGGGACTCTTGCGATAATAAGATACTTAAAAAGCCTAAAGATAATCAAAGAGTCAAGAAATCTATATTTAATAATAACTTGATAATAAAATATAAGAATATTCTATATGAGAGTGATGCAGAAGAGTACGATTCTAATTATTCTAAGGATTTTGTTGCCGAAGATTACATTCTAAGATTCATTGAGTGTCTTATATCTAGATCCAAAAAATATGAAATGTAGAATGATAGATATTACAGTTGATCTTAGTAAAAAGTAATATCAACTAATCAAATCACATAAATATTCAAGACAATACCAAAGTCAAAATATACTATAGCTTTTAAAAAATACATGTGTTATATAGAATTTGACAAAACAACCAATTGAAGGAAGATCAAGAAAGAGAAGACTATGATTTGGAGAAATAGAAAAGGATTCTAGCACATGAAACATCATTGACGCTTTTTAAAAAATACAAAAACACTTTTGATTTGTGTCAGATATGGATGTGCAATGATTGTGGCATTATATGCTCTGGTAGTCTTTGTATTAGTTGTAAGAGCAAAAATACAAAAGAATATCAAATACCATTATGATAAGTTATACATTAAGATGATCAAGATTTATCTTCTAATAATGTATCAATTAATTAAGTCTCTAGCAATAGATAAATCATGATCAATTATCAAGAAATCCTAATGAAATCATAAAGAAATCAAATCCTTAACCAAAAAAAATTTTCTTAAAGAATTTTTTAAAAATTTCTTAAAGAATTTCTTAAAAATTTCTTCTCTAACCTTAATGTCAATCTTCCAATATCAATAGCTCTTTTTTGCACCATTTATATGTTTTAAAATTTTACAAAAATATTGAAAACTAAACTAACTACCAACTTAAAATAGAACAATTCCAATCTAAGTAGCAGATTGCTGAAATTCACATAAATCCTCATTGATCCTCAAAATCCAATTTTTGAGATTTTAATCCACTTAAATTCTAATAACCTTTGATCTAACTATCCAATTAAGCTATAATTTACAAAAAAAAATTCAACAAAACTATGTTCACAAATCTACAAATTTTTATCTATAGATCTATTATAAAACTTACAAAATTCTTCAAAATATGAATCTTTTTTATATTTTAACAACCAAAGTTATCCAAATAGAATCTTAACTTTACATAGCTCTCATAAAGTCATTACAATTTCAAAAACCTTGAAACTAATATTCAAAAATAACCAATCAAGTTTATTATCTAATCTCGCTATTTGATCAATAAAACAGCCTCTTATCTATAGTAGGCATATGGTTTTGTGCTTTAGGATCTGGTTTTGACCTTGGTTCACAACTAGCATTTTTTAGGTATCAATCTAAGATTCTCTTAAATAATTTTTATTAAAAACTATTCTCTTTTTTTTATCTAAAGATGCTTATTAGTCCTTTTCTTTGATCTAAAGATATTTTTTGCTAATCTACCTTATTTTGTCTTATTTATTGCCTACAAAGTAAGTAAAAGCCTTTTTTATAAAAAAATAGCATTAATACTAAATATTTTTACTATCTCCCTATATTTTACTTATATTTTTTAAAGCAATTTTGTTGTTAAGTTTTAATTAAGCTCCTCTATAATATTTTTTTTTTTTTTGCTCTTTCACCCTATAATCATGTTACAATACAACAGCACAATGTTTAAGCTCTATATGTCATTTAATAGGGCATCACAACTAAGATACATGAATCAAAATTTTTTTAATATATTCTTTGGTAATTCACAACTAAACCAATGTAGTATAAAAAAAATTATAGAAATTTTTCATAATAAAGTATATATTAGAAATCTTTGGACATTTGTGAATAAATATGGTTGTTGGATTTTAGCATGATTTTTTCACAAATACAAGTAATATGACACAATTTTTTATAATATAGCTTTTTATAAAACAATGCCACAAATGCAACAAAGGTTTAGGTTTGTTGTCATGTTTTTAAAGAAGATAATATTTTAACTAAAATATTCACTTAAAAAATTTCTAAAAATATTGATTAAAAAGACAATAGAGAAAAAATAATAAGTTGATGCTTAATTCTAAAAATGAGATTACTTCCAAATGTTTAAAGCACATAGCATTTTTTTTTTTTTTTTTTTTTTTTTTTTTAAATTATTTTTCAGTTTTTAAGATTTGATTGTTGCAACTAAAGAGAAGAATAAACCAACACAAAGGTCTCTCTATCAAACTAAAAAATAGATGCTTTGAATGATTTTTTGATGGTGTAGTTTGTTATATCCATGCAACCATAGAAGAAATTTTATCTTACTGATTTGCACTAAGCATTGATTTTTTTAACAATTATACTTGATACAAATAAGTGATTTTTTGGCAAGACATTGTAAATAGTGCTAGAATGCGGCTAGTACATGAGCATTTGGTATTGTAAAAATTCTCAAATTATAAATAAAATTTTGATATTTTAAATATATTTGTAATTAAGTTTTGTTGCAAAAGTTATCTTTAATTATATATATATATATTGACAAATAGTGTACATTGAATGATGTTGTTTTTGAAAAATATTTTTTATGCAATTTTTTGTATACCCTAATTAATGTTTGTATCTTCTATATCAAATTTTAGATGTTTATTCCTTTACAACTGCATCTATTAAAATTAGAAGGATATATCCCTGTGCATCCATGGTAGACTAAAAGAGGTGTTTGTTTTTAAGGCCTTGTATTCCATATCTTTGTACATTTTCCACCATAGCTTTGTTGTAATGCTACCAGCCATGATAAGATAATTTTTTAGACTATCATTGTGCAATATAAAACATCAAAAGGTTGTCATGTCAAACATGTATGTTCAAATGATGTGGGTTTTTTTGCAACAAAGGGTAGTGCTGTAGTTTTAAAAACTTGAGTTTAGGTATTTTTATTTGTAGTATCCATTATATGCTAAAAACTATAGCATGATTGTAAAAAAATAAAAAAATAAAAAAATATAATTATTTTACTTTTTCTATTCAAAATAGTCTGTATAGTTGGTATAATTTTATTTTATTTTATTTTCTGATGTTGCTGATTTATGGTTATATATTATTTATTTGTTTATTTATTTGTTAAAATTAATTGATCAATTAAATTTTATAAAATTTATATTACAACAATAATACTATGGTTGGTTATAAAATTATTTATTTAAATACTTACTCAATATACCTCATATGCAAGAATAAGCATGCATTTTGTAATATTGCAAAAAAACTAATAGCGCATTTACTATAGAAGATATTTGATCTTAATAATTTTGATCTTTTTAAAAAAATATTAATATTAAGGACTTTTTTTTAGATAATAGTGATAAAATAAAATAAAAAATAGCAATAAAAAATATCTTTTGTCAATTGATAAAGAGGAATTTTTTACATAGATGGAAATTAAAGACAATAACATAGAATTTGAAGTAATGAATTTTATCTATCCATTTCTTTATATACAAGATATGTTGTATTAGAAATTTATTTTTTGAGGATTTTATTATTATTATCATCATTATTAGATTTATGGACTAATTTTTTTTAGAAATAATTAAAAATATCTTTAGAGTCTTTTTATAAATAATTTGAAAACATTAAAAATCACCTCATTTTTACAAATAATCAAAAAAAACATTAAAAAAATCCTAATCAAATTCCAATTGATTGTTGCTTTGTTTAGATTTGAAAGTCATAAAAATGGGACTTTTTAACAATATATTACAAAGTTATTTGGTATTGAAGAAGCAAAGTTATAGTTGCAGTTTTATGATTAGTAATTCAACTAATAACGTGGTCAATTCTAATAGAGTGATGTGGTATTACATGTGATATTAAAGCCTAAAATATATTTTTTTAGATTTTAGTCATTGTTGATAGAACTTGTATTCTATTGACATATAGATCCATAAAATTGTGAAAAAATTACTACTGTAAAGCATAATTTTATGCTATAACTTCTATTATTTTATTTGATAAGTACAAGAAATATTATATGTGCATGTTGGTATTTCAAGATCAACTCATGATATCAAGGTGTTTATAAATACTAAATTGATGAAGCTTTTATCCAAATATTTTAACAACAATTATTATTTACTTGTTGATAGTTTATTTTTACTATTATTAATTACAATTAGACTATTTAAACATTTCTAATCTATACAAGTTGAAAATATTACTCATGTCTCTATGCATCTATGAGAGTAAAAGTTGAACATTGTATTGGTATACTAAAAGAATTTTTCTAGAATCTATACCATTTACAAATCTAACTACAAAACAAAAAAGATAATATGTATGTTATATACTAAGTGAAGGTATGTTATATTTTGCACAATGGATTATTTTATGATTATAATAATTAATTGTGAAATAACACAAATGATGTATAAAATATTGTAGAAAGTGAATGCAATATAGATGAAGATATAAAAAAAAATGTATTATATTAAGAAGAAATTACTTGTGAAGAAAAAATATATATAATAAAAAATTGATCATTTAATATCAAGATAATATATAGTATTTTGTTTTACTTTATGTAGTATATTAATTATATATATAATGTATGTTTGGCTTTTTTTTAAATTAAAAAATACTACTATTTTACAAATATTTATATTAAATACTATACAACTAAGAATGCAAGGGTGTAATTTAAAATATTCTACTATTACTAGGTATACTTAAATTATATATATGTTAGTATTTAAATACATTGTAAATCATATCCAAAAAAATTCATTATATATTTGTAATATTTTGTACACATATACATTTATGAAGTTTTAATATATTTTAAGATAAAATATGCTTGTATAAAAGAAATATGATTTTTTTATATATATTTATATATATAATAAATACATAGATAATTACAAATTTTTATTAACTGAACCATAATGAATTATTTTGTTATGCAACTTTCTAATTCTTGTTGAAGTCCTAAAATCTATTATGGATATCTTTTTGGTCTTTTTATCATAAAACTTGTAAATTAAAATATCATTTTATTACTTATCTATTATTCTTACCAATCAAAATTAAAGCTTTTATAAATCACTTAACTTCTATTTTATTGGCAAATAGTTGTTGTTACATACTACAAGAATTACTAAGAGAATTACTTAGATTAAAAGAAAGAATTGAAGAAGACATATAAGATCTTCTTTCTCATTTGTAGGTGCATTTGAAGTATAAGGAATAAGAAAAAAAAACATACATAAGGAGATTGAGGATCTAATTGAAAATCATAAAACATACTTTATTTCTAATCAATTGAATCTCCATCTTTTGGTTGTATAAATTCAATCTTCTTCTAATTCCTTTTAAATAATTCTATGCCTTTTGATATGTTTGCTTAGAACACTTAATTATATTGGATACTTGAGACATGAATTTAAATATGCATTAAGCAAAGAATTTAAAAATTAAAAATAAAAAATAAAAAAAATAAAAAAAAAATTGAAGCTCCTGCAAGAACAACATAGTGATTTTTTGATACGTGAGTAATTTTATTAAAAGAATTTGATTAAAAAATTATTTATTCGTATTTGAACTATAAAAATATAAAGTAGTATAAGTATTTTTGCTTAATGCATATTTAAATTCATGTCTCATTTGCTTATATAACTTATATAACGTATATAATTTATATAAGCATATTTAAATTCATGTCTCATTTGCTTATATAATTTTTTTAATATAAAAATTATATAAATTAACAAAGTATACTTATTGTCATTTTTTTTTAATAAAAAAATTATAGAACCATAATTTATTTTATATTTTCACTTTTTTAAAAAAGCATAATTGTCTTGTTTTTCCAATAATATGAAATGTGAATAATCATTCCACCATCATGTCTGAAGTCCTCGTCAATGACTACGCGCTTACTTCGACCTCCGGAACTACCCTTGCCTCACAGATCCAAAGCAACAGTGTCCCGCTCCACTTCCGCGCAAATGCCAAAGTCCACGTTAAGATTGGAAGTTAAACGTCCCCGGGATTCAAGGTTCGTGTGGACTGTGACGTGACGATGGGGGTGAGCCCCGTCTTGCTCAAGAGTAAGTCCTGCAAGTTGAAGTGCCGAAGTTAGAGTGCTCTCGCCTCTTCTCATGTAGAAATTAGCCCAGGTTTTCCGATTATTTACTTACTGATTAGGTTACAGAACAGGTCAATTGATTTTATGTACATATTTAAGCAGTAACTCTTTGAATTGGTGGTGAAATGGATCCAAATAAATTTGGTACAATTGTACTTCTGAACAATAATAAAAATATTATTTAAATAAAATTATTTTGCATAAACTCTATATGATTCAAAATATAATAATAAATCATATAGAGTTTATGAAAAATATAATAATTGATGTATTCATTAAGTTGATGTCTAGCTTTGTATAAATTATCTATAATATAAATTATTTTTTATTTTTTAATAAAAATATTATATTAGAGAGTTTATATATATATATATATATATATATATTTTTTCAGAAGATTTTTATATGTTTTGAAACTAAATTAGAATATGGGCTATTATATTATTATTTTATAACTAATTCTTCTAGAAAACCATATACTTTTTAGAATGGATTATCTTCTCCCATTAAAACTAGCCACAAATATAGCTTGGTATACAAGGGTAGCATGTTCTAGCTTTTAAATTACAAAGAGGTGTTATATGTATTATATACAATAGAATAAAACATCCATACATTCCAAAAAGAAGAATAGCTATCTACAACCAAGTTCTATGTAAGATGCACTATCTTGGTTGTGAAGATTATATATATTTATGTATATATTTTTAAAATATTTATAATAATAAAGATAAATAGATAAATATAAAATAATTAACTACACAATCTATATTCCTATTGTATCTAACATTTGTATTGCATAATTATAATTTAGTTAACATTCAAAAAATATATTTTTTTAAATTATGACATTGTCATGTGGAGTGATTTTTAATTTAAAAATATATTAGATATCTAATTATAGAGAATTTATTTAAAATTAAAACAACCTTCTTCTTTTATTTTTATAAAATTTTAAATTATGTGTACATAGCAAATCTGTTCTTAAAAAATTTTACAATTCATGTATATAAGCTTTTTTTTTTTCTTACAAGGATACTTTCTTTTTTTTGTGAGAATACTTTCTTTGATATACAACTACATCCTTGGTCTATAGTGGCACCCTTCAAAAATCTTCAAACTTTTCATTGACCTTTTGTAATGAGCCATTCTATAGATAATCCTAATTGCACTCATAATTAGCAAGTATAATTAAGAATTGTATTGTTTTTTTGTTATCTTGACTTCTAATACAAGCACATGCTGATCCATCATCTAATACTTTGGTTTCCATCTTTATAGCAATAATAAATGGTTGTCCAAGAATCACCGGATATGAAATATTATTACAAATAAAGAAGTTTTGTTCTATAGATACATCTCTTATTTTCATCTTTACATTTGAGCAAGCACTATAAAGGTCTCCCTATGTGTTATTTTTTGTTTGGATTATTCAACCATATTCAATGTCAATAGGCCACCTCTTATATTTGTAAATATTTTTAGATATAATATTAATTTCAGATCCATGATTAATAAGAGCAACCATTAGATCTATCAAGTCTTCTATCTTTATTAAGGTCTTTATGGTAGCTTTGGCCTAGTGCCTCTTATAATAATAACTAGGACCCTTGTCACCAATGTTATCTTCATTCAAAAAAAATTGAACCTTTTGATTGGTGCAACATCTAACCAATTCTAGCTCTTTTTTTTTTGTTAATATTATATCCAAAGCATTAGACATTATAAACTCTCCTATCAATTGTATTTTTTGTTTAATAGTGTCAATAATGAAATCATGAAATTCTTTCTTTGCAACATTCAATATTTCTTATAAAATAAATTCAATTTTGATATTTATCATCTTTTCTTCCAACACTCTTTTCAAATCTGTAGTTGCATCAATATTTGATTGAAGCTTATCAGCAACAATCTTATCCTTCTCTTTATTCCTACCAACTTCCATCTTTTTTTTTTATTTTTTCTTTGATAGTGATATATCTCTAAAATAAAATATTGATGGTCTAATCTTAGATTGTCTAGTATCCTATAGTATAGATACTTTCTTTTTTTATTTTTTCTTTTTTTTCTTTTTGAGATTTTTTTTAATTATTTGGCTCTTGAAGGTTTTTTTTAATTATATTTTTATTCTTTTTCACATCCAACAAAGCTTCATGCTAAATTTTGGCTATATAAGCATATACAAATATAATATCAATATAATCATCCTGTCCTATAATATTCTTAATCACTGTGGTTGTATTGAGTAATTCTTCTTTTGTTGTTTTTTTATCCATATTGAATATAACATTCTTCTATAAATCTCCTATGCCTACATGCTTCTTAAAAACATCTTCTTTCTCCCTTACTACCTCAATACCATAGGTAGTAGCTTCCTCTGATGCCATAGCTTATTGAAGCAAATGATCCTATAAAACCTTTTTCATCCTTTATTTTTTAAAATTGATTTTGAAGAACTCACTTATATCTCATAAAGCAATCTTTTCACCCTTCTATAAAATTATTCTTTATCATAGAGTATTAGCAAAATTTCTACATTTTTTGTAAAGATATTTAATATTATTATACCAAATATATCTTTGTATATACTTTGGTTTTGATGTAGGTTCGTTCTCAGATTTTCTTTTTTTTCTTCTAGCTTTGTCAATTTGATTTATAAGTCTTTTATTCCTTTCACCAACTCTTCTATTACATCTTTATATGGTACAATTATAGGCATAAGAATTAGAATAATAGATATTAATATAATAGGCCCTAGTGATTGCCTTTGACATATTGTAATTGATGGAGGTCTAGTTTCTTGCCTAACAACCACCTTAGTTCTTCAATATTTTCTTTTAGCAAGTATTTTTACTACCTCAAAGATCTTCTTTTAATCATTAGTAAGTCTATTATCTTTTATATTATCCTCTAATAATAATTCCAATTGCTTTTTTAATTTATTATTGGTTGATTGAAGAAATAATTCCATCTTATCATTTTTAAGTGTGAGTTTTTCCATCCAAGATAGTTAAAGAAGTTATCTTTCAAACTCTTGAAACGACTTTATAACAACCAACTCTTTCTTGAGCCTATTTATCCATTCTATAAATGATTTTTTAGTCATTCTATCTATATCATTCAAAAAATATTCTTCTTTTAGCTAAAGATTAAAATCCTCCTATTTAGTTCTATAAACTTGAATAATTTTTTTATAGTTACTCAAAAAATTGTTTCAATATTGATATATTTTAGAAAAAATAATATATTATAAGTGAATTATAGTGAATTATAATATGTGATTAATATAGCAAATAAATTACTTCTTTATAGCTACTAAATGGGCCCATATTCAAAAGAATCTATTAAGTAACTACGGAGCTATAACTAATCCAATTTGAAGCAATATTAAAATAATTTTTTGAGTGTGGTATCTAATTATTGATTCCTATCAATTATTTAGCATTACATCATTTTTTCACCATTAAATATACTATGATAATATTATTACTAATCTAATAACATCATTAATGCTTACCAATAATTATAAAAGCACCATCCTCAATTACAATTCGTGTCACAAATATATTCTAAATTATAATATTCTAAGATCTTTTAGAACCTTTTGTAATTTTTAAGAATCTTTTAGATACTTATAGAATCTTCCATAGGCTTCTAGAAGCTTCTTTGATTTTTAAAAACATCAACAGATTTTTAAAAGCTTCCAGAAAAAAATATCATAGACTTTTAGAACCTTCATTATATTATAAATAGAAGTCTTTGGAACCATTCTTGCTATCAATCTCATTCTTTGTCTTTGATCTTGACATACTTCTTTGTTAGACTCTTGTATCCCTTATAATTCCTTGAATAACTATGAAATCTATTTCTTACTCTCTCTAAGACAACATCACCTTTGCTCTTCTTTATTCTCAAAAATCTTATAACTAAATTTATTTTGAACTTGGTTGCAATAAAACTAGCATAGACTATTTTAGACTAGCAAAAAAGATCACTTTTGATAGGGAGAACCATAAGGGAGGAATGCCAAGGAAACTCATTGCAATAAATGAAAAAACAATCATTAGCCAAATCAACATTGAAAAGGTTGAGAATATTGTTGAGGTTGCCAAAAATCTTAACAATATTATCAATAATCTTATGTCAATCCAAACCATATGAAATATCCTCAAAAAATGCAATATGAAGGTTATAGTGAAGAAAAAAAAAACCACTATTATCTATCCGCTATTAGAAACAATACTTAGAAACAACACTTAGATTTTGCTTTGAAGTACAAGGAATGGACTATGGAGGATTGAAAGAGGGTTATTTAGTCAGATGAGACAAAAATAAATAGATTAGGATTAAATGGCAAGAAGTGGGTATAAAAACAAAAGAGTCAATTTTTATTTAATAAGACGATCCAAGAAACAATCAAGCATATGGATAGAAATATAATAGTAAAGAGGTGTATAAAGTAGAATGGGATTAGAAAGATGGCAAAGGTTGAAGGGAGGATGGATGCCAAGCAATTTGTGGCAATTCTTTAAAAAAATCTACTTCCTAGCATTGAGAAATCTGACATTTCTAAAGAGGAGGTGATCTTTTAGCAAGATAACAACTTTAAGTACAACTCAAAACTAGCATGGGAATAATTTGATTATCATAGGATTAAAGTAATGGATTAGCCTACTCAGTCTTTTGATCTTAATCCTATTGAACATCTTTAGAAATACCTCAAACATAAGCTCAATACCTGGGAGACAAAATCAAAAAGAATTTAGAAATTATGGAAAAAAACAGTTGCAGAATAGAATGAAATTGAAGCAGTTTTCTACCATAAGTTAATAGAAAGTATGCCCAAGAGGTTGGAGATAGTTATCAAGGCCAAATGAGATCTTACAAAGTACTAATATGTAATTAGATACCATATTCAAAAAATTGTTTCAATATTGCTTCAAATTAGATTGGTCATAGTTTTGCAGTTATTTGATGAATTCTTTTGAATATAGGCCCATTTGGTAGCTGCAAAGGAGTATTTTATTTGATGCATTAATCTCATATTATAACTCACTACAATTTATTAGTAATATACTATTCTTTTTAAAATATGTCAACATTAAAACAGTTGTTTGAGTCACTGTATATACTTTTATAACTCTAATATACAAATGTAAGGATCATTTCTTTTTCTAGTACCTATTTGAATTCCATTTCTTATAAATAATATTTCAAATACTTGGAGATTTTTTTACCATCAAATTAATCTAATAATCCAACCATAGATTGCAAAGCTTTCATAGCCATTGTTTCTTTGTGTTTCACTATTTGTTGATATAGAATAAAAAGTACAAATACTTGAAACATTTCAGTTGTAGCAGGATCAAGCTACAATGATAGTGCACCACTATAGCTCCTACTACTACTTCCTTATTCTCCTACCATAATAAAATATTAAAAACTCTCTATCCTAGATATTTCATATTGAATTCATCAACTGTCATATAAAATAATTTTTAATCTAAAACTATATTAGATACCTAACTGTACAAAATTTTTATTGGTCAAGCTTTGATAAGTGATTTGTCCTTATTAAGAAAGACAAATAAATACAAAAATATTAAAAAATATATATTATATTAATAAAAATCTCTTATATTGAAGTACATTTATACATAAGACTTTTCTATGGCATCTAGAAAATCCTTAACATCCTTTTCTATACCAAATCATTACTAACCAATTATTGATAAGTTAAATTCTTAATAACTTCAAAGAAAATCTATAATCTCATTTCAAAATCTTATTTTTATACTAAAATTTTATTATAGCTCCATATATCCATCTTTTTACCTTTATAAAATCTTGGCTTTTAAAAATCCCTTTTTAGTCTTTTTTCTAATAGGATTTATATAATATGTGCCTTAAATACCAAATAAAAGAAATAAATAAGATTTCAAAAATCATCAATATCTAAAAAAGATGATTTAAAATATATAAAAGTTATTATCAATATAAAATCAACTTTAAAATTCACTATTAAAAAAAATAAAATTATATAATATTTAATAATAGCCTTTTTAAATATATTCTTTTTTAAGTAATAATTTAATCATATTTTATAATCAATTAAAATCCACTAACATATCTCTCATCTAGTTGTGCAATAAATTATATATATATATATATATAATTAGTTAGTTAGTTAGTTAGTATTAATAGTGGTAGCCAAATCATAACATGACAATATGCTACAACTCATAAACTTGTAATTTAAAACAAGTTGTTTTCTTATAATTCCACAATGCATTACATTACTAAGTAAAATTATATTTTTAAATTGTTATTTTAGAACATTTTAAGAATTATGGAAATTATAATTTTTAATGCATATTTAAAACTATGTTGACTTGTTTGAGATTGTTGAGGTTCTCGATATGATCTTAAGACCACTATAGATAAAACAATCTTTAAAAAATAAATTATAGTTCAAAATTTATTACTTGGAGTGGCATCATTAATATTGCTTTGGCCAATAGTATATTACTTACTAATATTAACAAGATAGGAAACATAATTCTTGATATGTTTTATGATTTTAAATAATTAATTGTGTAAAAAATTACAAGATAGATATATAGCTTATATTAATTTGATGACTTCAATCATAGCAATATTTGCACTTCTTTCAAAATTTAAAGAAGTTATTAAGCTTGCTTCTATGATTTTCTATCAATTCTACCAAAGATGCTTTAATGAACTTGGAGACACTTCTTAACAATGATGTAATATATGGAAATAGCTGAAACTCAATATATCTATATCTAAGGTAAATACTATGTCAATATATTGACAATTAGCAATAATCTTCCAAGATGAATACTTGGATGCAAATTCTATACATGAGCAGGATGGTCCAATTCTTTGAGGTTGTAGAATTCATATAAGGCCTATCTATTATTCTTTTGATAATAATAAGTATTTTTGATTACACTACCTTAGAAACTAAAAAATACTCATAAAAGGCCTACATTGCATAGACAATTCTAATAGCCTTAAAAATATTAAAAAAATATTTTTTTATGCACTTGACAATATCATCTAAAATATCCTCAAATTAGATCCAAGATTTTTTGCTTATACTGCACTTCAAAAGCTTATGGAAAATATCAAGGTTAATATGCCAATTTAAAATACATACTTAAGGTCATATATAATCACTTAATAAATCTTATTCATCTATATCTAAAATAAATAAATAAAAATATTATCAAATTAATAATTAACTACTATAATAATAATTTGAACAATTTGGATCTAATTTTTTATTGGATAGATGAATCATAAACTATAGAAATGCCCTAGGTGGATAACCTCTAGTAAATTGATCTTATTTGAATTGCTTCATGAAGCTGTAAGATGATTGTCTCTAGATTTGTAATTTTTTAGATTTACATAATAATTTGATATTTTGGAATTTGTCTCATTTTTAATGTTTTAATGTTGGTTTGCTGTGCAAGTACATTGCTTCACTCCATTGATTTGGTCAAAAGATAGGATAGAGATGTTTTGAAGCCCTATCTTACTACATTGATTTTTGTTAATATTAATATTGATGAACTTTTTCTTTTATTGCCAGTTGTCAATTTTTGTTTTCATTGGCTGTAATATTTAATTATGTTTATTTTGTATATGTATTATTTATTTGATTCCTTTGATAATTTTTTTGTAATTGGCTGTAATATTTAATTATGTTTATTTTGTATATGTATTATTTATTTGATTCCTTTGATAATTTTTTTGTAATATGTTGTGTTCATTTTTTTATATATTTTAGATTTTACATCAATTCAATTTTGATGTGGGATAGCAGGAAGTAGTTGTGATAAAGGAAGAAAAGGATGGCAAAATTATTTTATGATATATTCAGACAATAATCGGTTTTTGTTTTAAATAGTAAACAAGATTTTTGCTTATTGTGATTCTACAGGCTGCGATGGTTGGAAGTCTTTTCACGAGCACGATTCCAAAAACTACCCTGATGCGACTCGTCCGACTCCAACCATTTTATCGATGTAATACTCGATTGTGGTACTTAAGACACACCAGTCGAGCAATTTCGGGAGAGAACAAGATATTACCACATATTCAAACACAAAACCTCCATCCAGAGTTGCATACATAAAACGCTTTGCAATGTCCAAAACGAAAATGGGAATAGCTGGTTCATCACAATAAATGGTGCACATTAAAGTTTGACTGAAAGATATGCTACTCTATTAAGGATCCAGCTCCGCGACAACTAAAACTCTTCTCAACCTCAATCTTGACTATGTCATTTCATGTTCTGACATAATGACGAGTCTCAGTTCTCTGCCAGATCGTTCTAATACATTTCACTTGGGAGCTGTCGTTAGCGCCTGCTCAAGATCTGCGATCAAATCATCCAAGTCTTCGATACCAACCTGTACAGAATCGTGCGCACAGTGATCACGTCATAAACAATAGTAGATAGACGACAGAGGATATTGAGCATTGAACGACTCGTAACTGCAATATATCTTATGAACCCCTATCACTGATGCACTGCCTCCCAAAGTTTTTCACTGTGATCAATGCAATCATTATCAACCGCGACAGTGATAGTTCGTTACCGAAATGCGTATGAGGTCTTCGGTCAGACCACGCGCCTCCCGAACATCTGCAGGAATGCTTGCGTGTGACATGAAGCATGGCAGGCTGATCAACGACTTCACACTTCCTGCAGTATACGCAAGTCTAAACACTGTTAAGTAGAATGAAACTCTTCATCCATACATTAAAATTCTTGCTCTACATAATCATTAAGGAGTGCATGCGTTCACATTATCGAAAATCAAGTCAAAAATTAAGGAGCAGGTCAGACAAGAGACCAAAACTGACGGTGATGCTAAATAGCTTGGTTTGTTCAACCACATGCTTAGATATCGCCAAAGAGCCAGTATTGAAGCTGAAAACGGACCCAGCCCCTTTACACTGCAAACAATCCAATAAGCTCAAATTCAGCTTCATCCCTCCGGACCTCGGGTACCTCAATAAATCACTAACCAGCAGTGGTGAAGCGTCCGCACACGCTAGGGCATGCAGGTGACTAGTTGAGGGGTAAAAAGACAACCCAATCCTCACAACCCTTCAGCTGTTTATATGGAAGACTACACCAGAACAATTTCATGCAACAAGGTTGTCAAAAGGTATTTGGACTTTCCTCTCTTCAATTCTCTTGCACCACATATCCCAATAAATATTGATAAATAATATTAATAAATGTCGTATGCGCAACCAATTATTGTTGAATAAAATAAAAGCTTGCCCGTATATCACAAAAGCAATGGCAAAATAGACGAACCTGCGAGTAATGAAGATCACGGCCAGTGTGCTTGGGAAGGCCTGCATAGTTCACTCGAGTGACAAGTGGATGACCCACTAGAAACTCAGCAATTCTCTGCGCATTGGTCTGTCATGGAAAATAAACACACCATAAGGGGCGAACTGATAGATTGCTGATAAGTCGGCTCCGATTCAACTACCGTAACTGATAAGAGCCGCAGCTGGTCAAGTTCTAGCACAATTTAAATAACAGTAACTAGCTTCCTCAATTCCATAATGCCGACTGCATACTTCAAACAACTTTCACCGTCAGCGTATCAAACCTGTTGTTTCTCAACTCGAAGAGCCATCGTCTTTATTCCACGTAGGCACAGCCAACAATCGAACGGAGATAGACCCGTCCCCTCCGCATTTTGTAAAAAATAAATCTCTTTCGCCAGACTGCAGATCATGGTAACATTCTGAGCGCAGATCTCACGAAGGGAGGAGTCCACTAAAGTTACACCAAGGCTCTTAATATAACCTCAACTACCGACACCTTCACGGTTCTGAACATGAGATCTACACCAAATAATGTATCCACACCCCAGTCCCATGCAATCTCAAACAGAAGCTGTCAATCGCCCCACACAAACTCGATGCCCACCTCTCTCCTTTGACAGCTAGAACTCCAGCCATTACATCGCTGTGTCCGGCGATGAACTTCGTGGCGGAGTGCATCACTATGTCTGCACATGAAAATCATAACTAGTCACTAGTCAACCTTCCGTCCCCGAAGCCCCATAACCCAACACACGGTTGTGAGGCACACCATTACAGATCAGCGGATGCGTAGACAGTGCCGACACTTGGAGCGCTACGGCGTGATACACTCCTACACATTCCTTACTTCCACGTGCTACTAGCAACACAATCAGCATGACCCTCTCACTCGCTCAAAGTCATGACACATCCACTTGAGGTGGGTTTGCGTGTCCTTCACTAAACATGACCAGAAATCTTACCAGCACCCAGATCCAGAGGTCTGGAAAGAACGGGTGACATTATGCTGTTGTCAACAATCACTAGTGCACCATACTCATGAGCAATTTTAGCTATCTCCCGGATATCGGAAATCATTTGCCGTGGATTCGTGGGGCTCTCAACCCACACGATTTTAGTTTTGGGTCCGACTGCTGCCCTCACTTCATCCAAGTTGCCAGTGTCTATTCGCCTATGGAAGAACACTCGAAGCCGTTCAGTTCAATACACAAACACAAAATCTGGTCGATATACATGCGACTTGCCTTACTAGTTCCACTGTTCAGCTCCGACCACTTTTAACTCAACAACTAGTGGCATGCTTCTTAATCTTGTGTCTTGCTGGGCTGAGCGGATGAAGACCGTCACAGGATGCCAGCATCAGAGGTGTCTATCCTAAAGAGCAGCAGGGCATAAACAACCTTTCGTTCATGCCTTCAGGAACATTGCTACCATCAGCACTATGCAAGGGACTAAATAATCGAGCAAAAAAAATAGCGCCCTGATTTACTTACTTGACTATCAAACCAGACTTGGGAGCTACTTGGGAGAGGAGCCGGTCCGACCCACCATAAATATCGTCACCAGCAACAATTTCTTGACCTGTTGATAGTCAAACAAGTACCTCATGTAAAGAAAGCAACACCATCTCATCTACTTCAATACAGTTGCCGTAATGGAATGAGCAGTGTGGTCCGAGAAATTACAAGACACAAGGGCACACACTTTTCTGGAATGATCGCGTAGGGTGAAAAGTGGAAAAAAAAGAGGAACATAAGAATGAACAGTGCGTTAGATAAAAGTAATTCCGATGGCAGCATGAGTGGACGTTGCGTCCATGATGTGACAACTCGGAATCGATATTGACCTGCTTCAGCGAGCCGCATGACAGTGGCTAGAGCTGCCATTCCTGTCGAAAAGCAAAATGCTCGATCTGCACCTTCCAATTTCGCTAAAGTTCTGCTTGAAAGACGGTAAAGAGGGTGAGGAAAATGCTACAGATGAGCGGATAAACCAGTTTCCAACAGCGGCAGGGAGAAAAACACGGCTCATTCTGAGAAACAGCCATAGTCGCCGAGTATATGTAGAACACGTCAAAACAGCCGGAGAACGGACCAGACTTGCCTTTCAAGAGCATCTCGTGTCGGATTACCACTTCGAGTGTAGTCATATGGTCCACCTTCGGTGGCTGATGGCTGATGCCATCATTCCAAAATGATCGGCAGTCAGAATGTTTATACATCTCCTTCGAAAGCGGAGAGATTCAGATCAATGACAATATTCACTACATTGTCGTAAAAGAGAGTTCCAATGGTACTATTTCTGCATACCTGTTTAAAAGTGGCTGTTTGATATAAAGGTGAACTAAGGGCACCATATGGATCGAAAGGATTATCTAATTGTTGAAGTTGAGTGGAAACATGGAGTTCCATTTCTGATTCTGGGCACAATTAAGATCCTTTACATCAGCAGTTTAGATTTGGGCGCACATCCTTGCATTGCAGTAACTCTAAGTTAAAAGTAAATAAATAAAATAAAATAACTAAACAAAACGATTGTGAGTGGATTTTGATACATAGTCAACCACTTCAACATAGAGTTTCGAGGCAAAAAATAACACGGGTAAAGTTTATGATACTCTTGAGGAATGTGAAGGAAACCTGGTATCCCATCATCCTCCCACATGGCGCCTCCCTCTTCCAATTCATCCACGCGTGTAGACACTGCCCTCGCTGGTGAAATCAGTATTGATGCTGGCGTCTTGACAACAGTTGCGAAGTCCCGAAGGTTGCTAGCTATAAGAATCGATTTCAACGGAAGAGTTAACCATCCGACAGAGGCCTGCATAGAATGAAGTCCAAAATTCAGGTGAGATACGTAACCAAGTGGTCGTGATTGCTTGAGGTTTAAAAACTGTACTATACAGAATTTTCTAACGCAGCATAAAAATGATCACTACATAAATTTTTGTTTTGTGCTCTTAAACCCTAAACCCTGGCATGTCCAACCACATCCAATTACTTACGTAAAGATCCGTTCAGCTGAACTAAACCCGGAGGAAGAACGTACGCGTAACTAGTAAAGACATTAGACGCTTGAATTCGTCTCGGTCATTCCAATTATCTAATAAGCTCACTTACGCCATTTACAGATAATGAGCGAGGGCAAGTTTACAGAAATTGTTCCAACAAGCCTCAGATGTAAGAAATGTGTGTCTCTAAAGCAATTCGCGACGAAATTGTATCAATGCTGCATCGAATCCGAAGCAACAACAGACAAGTCATCCCATTCAAGCGACAAAAGATGTAAAAAAAAATACGATTATTTCGGAGAACAGCACCCGATTCGACCTCGTGAACACCGCAAACGAGGCACAAACCACCGATTCTCCTTAAAAATTACTCGAACCACAAATGACGAGATCGGTTCCCCATGAACAAAAACTCCGAGGACAATTTGCAGCGCCATATAAGAGCGGTGGTATGCAAATGTTACCAAAAGCGAGAACACGACAACGAATGTCACCCGCAATGCACCTGAGAAGTTGTAAAGTGAGCAGAGGAAGAAGGCGAGACGCTTTTGAGTTTAAGACTGGCCCCGATAGCGGAAACTCCGAGAGCAGTAGCAGCTGCAGCCTCCGCCATCGCCATCGCCATTGCTGCAAGAGATTTAGCTTCTTCAAACCAAAGCTCGAACAAAGTCCCCATGCTTCCCAATTGCCACTTCCGTGTCATAGACGGATGATATTTACTACATTCATCCATCCAGCATCTGAAGTCTTGTTTGTGGCAGGCAGCTCAGCATTTTGGGGACATGTGGCACGCTGTCATTGGTTGGATATCACGGTAAGGAAGACGTAACAATAATAACAATAACAACAATTGAAACTCTTTCACCACTCACTTACAATCAGTTTTTACAATCTGCTCCTGGCCAAGTTGGAACGCGGCATCCATCGCTGGTTTTATTTCGTTTCATGGTTTGTTTCTGTAGCGAGAAGGTGATTCTAGAATCTGCATAGGGTATTCGGAAGGAATTTGCAAAAGGCAGGAAGTAGGTTGAATGAATGCTTGACGAGGGTGTGCACGTTTGGAGACAGTTTTTTGGAGAGTATACCGAAGTGTTGAAGATGAGAGTAGTGCAGCGGAGTTGTTTCACAGCGTGTAAGCAAGCACTTCGGTGTGAGACCAAGTGAGAATCGTTGCTTGCGGAAATGCAGACCAACAACTAGATGGAGGCCTCTTCAGGTGCAAACTACGAACCTATGCACCCACTAACCCACGAACCTCAAATTCACAAAAACCATGAACCAGAAACAAGGAATCACGAGAGGGTAGAGGCTCCCTGGAAGGTAATTGCATGCAGGGAAGGCAACTTGGAGGTGAAAATGTGGGAGACAAGGTGAGCTCGCCGGTGGAATTCCTTTCGACGTAAGGGATGTACTGTCAACTTGGTCATTATAAGTGCCGCTTCAACCAAAATGATACCGAAATGGGACTTGTAGTACCTGTTCAAGAGTTTTGCCGCGCGCTACCGACACTGAGGTCACGACTTCCATTCATACCTCCATGAGAGGTGAAACTGAACACGGTCGGTTTCGGGGGGCAACGGGGGTGACGCCGGTGGCGACATCGGCGATGACGGATGATCTGGTTCGGAACCTGGGGACCTAAAAACGAGATTGTTTGTGACTGCATGACGTTCCCACCCATCTAGATTCAACGGAGTCTGGAGAGATTTTCACAAATTGAAGTGGATTTCTTGACATTTCCGAGTTCAGGAACGCGGTTTGACGTTTCTTTACGACATTTCTGACTTTTGTGACTAGCCGGACGAGGAGCTGTGTTTTTTGTGTAAGGATCAGTATACCGATTTCCAATGGATAGCGCCGTGTGCGAAGCAGTACCGCCAATCACCCCAACATTCTACTCGGACATGACGGGAGAACTGTTGCGAAATGGACAGTTATCGTATCCCAAATGTTTACATGATTTGAGCATAATTGATGCGTTTCAAGTTGAAATTTGTGCAGTTCATGAGATTTAGAGATCTGTGCAGTAATTGGAAGATAGCTTATTGCTAAATTTAGATCAAGTCCAAGTAGTGGTCAAATAGAACTGTGGGTTGACTTGCTTAAGTTAAGAACCGACTTCTGTTGGTGTGTAACAGCGCAATCAGAGTGAAGATGCTAGTGAAATAATTTATTTGCTCATAGCATTTACCACTGTAAGCGGGAACTGCGAATTATATTCTGAATCCGCTTTCAGCACATTCAAAGATCCATCTTCGTTCTGCGTAAATCGCGTATATTCGAGGCTTGTTATTTTGATTCCCTTTCGGGTGAGGCTGGATGCTTTCATGGTACCAATGCCTCGACTGTTTTAAAGGCTCTAAGTTGCCAAGTATCCTAACGCAGTAATAATGTCGGCTGTATAAGCACTTCTAGATGATCTTCCACGAAGTACTTCTAGAAGTTTACTGGAAGAAGCATGCGGATGGCAATGACCATTCAGGAAACAAAGATGCATACTTGGCTCGGGGTGACGACACACCGCACAGTCTCCAGCATAATGAAAGCATATATTGCTAAATAGCAGGTGAAGTAGAATTCCATTATGCAGTGGCTTTCATTTCATGAAGATTCGACGAGTTTTCTGTTGTCACACGATGCGCATCTTAGCATCAGCAAACATGCTGACTGACATTACAATATAAGTGTGAGGGTCAATTTGAGGGAAAAACCTTCACCTGACGTTCGTGGAGAAGCTGGAATTGACCCAAGGCCGTCACGCTGAAAGTCAAAAACAAGTTCGTCTCACGCTTCAAAAGCTCTGTAATGGCGTTCACTATGATATCATGTACCACTCTGAAGCCATGAATCAAACCTTCCCAGACTATGCTCATCCAGCTTCACATGCACGATTAGTGTGATTGCCTGGTTAAGAAGTCGTCGAAGTGGAAGGACATGTTCACTCGACGGCATCACCGACTGTAACACCAAGCACTGGCTGCAAAGGCTCAGGATCCGCGGCGAGGATCACCACCGCCTTAGCCAGTGCCCATAAAACAACACTATCTCCTTGCTTCACAGCCTCAACGTCAGTCCTTGTCCGTGCCTCTCTGCACAGGCTTGGTGTGGCACATAATGCCCCATTTGATCATTTAGCAAGGAAAGATAAATGCAAGTGTTGTTTTGCTGAATCTACTCGTCATTACCAGTAAATCCCATGTCTGTGATTTCAATAGAAAGGCGGCTGGTCGTCCACTTGAATGGATGAAATGGATAAAAACGACCAACAACTCTCTTCTTAGCAAATATTTGCTTGCCGTTGTTTATTGACTTTGCTAGGGTTTAAGTGTTTGGATACCTGTGCCAACTTTGCTTCAAATGATAACTTAAGTATGAACAATTTCAAGTTGATTGTCTTGCTTGTAGAATTAGATTTTTGCTATATATATATATATATATATATATAATGGTTTCTTTTATTGAATTTTTATTTATTTTTAAATAGTTGTATTGTAAAAATACTACTTCACATTGTAATTAGATTTTAAAGATTGGTGAGATTTGAACAACATCAACAATAAGAATCATAAGATGAAATCAAAGATTTGAGTAGTAAAGATGTGAAACTTTTAGACTCTAAGCTAAAAGAGCATTAAATGAAATTTGATATTTCTACAATAATGGATGACAAAAAATATTAATGAATAAAATTTGATGATATTTGCTCAAAATTTTAAATACAAATTTATAATATTTTAGAAGATTACAAAAAGTAAGTTAAAAGATCAAAAGACAACTTATATAAGGACTTTAAGACAATATTATTATAATAAAATAAAATGATAGACACAAAATGATGATATATAAATTAGGTTAAAATCTATTTGACTACTTACAAAGTGTTAGTGTGAAATAGAGTATGTATAAACAATAAAGTTAACTTTGTTACCACTTTGAGGCTATTATTATGTTAAGTTTTTAATAGTCAAAATGTAACAATAGATAAAAGAAATTAGATCAAGTTGCAATTAGGGTTTGTACAATAGATTAGCATAGTTGCTATACAAATGAGAAAGACCAATCTAAGAACATCTAATAAAAAAGGAATTCTTTAATAGATAAATATATTTATATCAATTTAATTAACAATATAGTCTTTGATAAATGAATTCTACCTATATCAACATATATTATCTAATATTAGATAAAAAGTATTAAAAATAAGTATTTATCTTATTTAATACTTTAATTATATACACTTGCCAATTTTTTAATATTTGATACTTTTTAGAAAGTCTTTATACTTAAAAGTCCATTTTAAAAGGTCATTGTATAAAGGCCTTACAAAGGTCATGTATTTGATAAAAACAAATTATTATTTTAAAGTATTGATCTTGAGAAACAATATAAAATAATATGAGGCTATAAAATGGATCAATTTTATTATTATTAATATAATTTATAATATATCATATAATAAATTTTAAAAGCCATATAAAATAGTTTTTAATTTTTAATAAATATTTCTAATATTCCTAATATAACTTTAATTTTTTTAAATAAAAACCAACTCTTTGATATAGGCCCACTTTAAACCTAGCAAATATCACTATTTATACTATATAAGAAAATAAAACAATACATCTCAATTTTTTCTCTCATAGGATCTTGATAGATATTCTAAATATAATGCTAACCACATCAGGCTTTTAATCCTCTATATTTAAAAATATTCTTTATTATAAAGTTGATGAAATTTATTTAAAAAGATATATTTCTAAAAATTTGTTATATTATAATGCCAATTGAATTTTTTGATTTAAAAATAAATTCTGGTAGAAAAGAAAAAAATAATTTAAATTTAATAATATAATAATTACACATTAGTTATTAATACAAATAAATACAAAAAAAATCAGGTTTTATTAAAAACTATATAAAACATATGTTTGTAGATATTATGAATAAATAAAAAAATTTAAGTTACTAATTAATTAATATACATAAAAAACTATTTTTATTTTTGGTATTTTAAAAAAATAAAATGTTAAAACTTAAAAATAATATTGATATTTAATTTCAATCCTAATATCACAAATTAAATACTAAACAATGCTAGATAGATGTTAAAAAAATAAAAATAAAAAAACAACAACAACGACAATAGCAACAAATTTTTTTTAAAGAAATTTACAGATACATACATCTAATATATATTTAAATGAATTAAATAAAATATCAAAAAATATTTATTTTGTAATTAAATATAACATAATAAATTTAAAATAGAATTTTATATAATATCAAAAATATATATATTAAAAAATATGTATCAACATATAGATTTTTTAAAGAAGTGTAATCATTGAACAAATTAAAAATCAATTGTATCTATGATGTATTTATTATGCAATTAAGATATATTTATATTTACATAAAAATATTTTAAATTATTAATTTGTGTATAAAAAACTTGGTTTTTAAACAATGTATATATATATACTAAAAAATATATGATGTGAAAAAAATCTATATAATATTAATACTTAAATAAATAAATTTTGTAAAATAAAAACCAAAAGAATAATATTTCATATCATAATTCTTTATATTTGGATGTGCAATCTTTTTGTATTTAATTTGTGTATTAATCTTTAAAAAAAAAAAAAAAAAAAAAAAAAAAAAATCATCTTTTTGATATACATGATTTATTTTTTTGTCTTAGATTCAAAATCCATATCACAATTGTAGTTTCTATATATTTACAACAGTCTTATATTTTATCAAAAATAATATTAATATATTTTATTTAACATGAAAAATACTATGAAAGATATATATTCTATAATATTTTAATAGCATAACATTACAATAGTCATAAATATAATTAACATAATTAAAATAATATAATATAATATCAATTAGTATATAAATATATAATTATTTTATATGTTATAATAAAAAACAGAAACACGCATAATTTATAAAATAATTACCTATATTATACTAAAAAAAATACATTTGAAGGACTTTGCAACTTCACCATTTAGCAATAGTGTCTTAGGTTTGTCCTTTAAGTGCATTGTATAAAAGTATAATGTGTGTTTTAATCTACTCTCAAAGAATTATTTTCTCTAATTTATTAGAAATAAAACCATAATATTTTATATCCTTCATATATAATATGTAATTCTAAAAAGAATATGTCTTCAAAAAAAAAAAAAAAATTAAATCAATATACATATATTATATAAATGATAATAGTAAAAATAACTGGTTTTGGAAGACTTTTGCTTTGCTTTAAGAATATTGAATTAAATTGACTTACTGATGTGTAACAGTATATAACATAATAATAATCAAAATAAAAACTGTGTAATCAAGAATCACTCGATTATATTGAAATCACTTAAAAATCAAATTATATATATATATATATATATATATTGTTAATAAATGATTGATGAAAAAACACATGTTCTTTAAAATTCGTGACACACTAAATTATTTCATAACTGAAAATAAAACATATAAAATTTAGATATTTTTCTAGGAATGAAAAAGCAGTAAACATTGTCAAAATATTATAGATTTAAACATCCAACACATAAAATATGTTGTTACTATTATTATTCAACATATATATAAAACACCTTTTGAAATTTAAAATAAAAATAACATTTGCAAATGACTCAGAGATACATAATTTAAGTTTGTAAAATATAGTATGCAATAATATATATATATATATATATATATATCTTATGTCTTATATAAAATAAATAAAAAGAATATATATGAATAAAAAATAATTAAAATAATTAAAAAAAAACATACTTTAAATACATGTTAAACAATGAACATTAAATATCTATATTGAAAAAATATATAAACATATAATAAAATAATTCACAAAATTATATGCATATATATGTATGTGTGTGTGTATATATATATATATATATATTCAAATGATGGAAGAAATGTAACAATAAATAATGTGTCAATAAATAAAAGGAAAGTTTTACTATTTCTACCCAACATTGTGTTATGCCCACCACATTGTTATTGTTGTTGTTGTTGTTTTAAGACTTGTTGCATTTTAGCAACAACTTTACTTAGGCATTTTGGAAGAAAATTTGTGCTCTCTTCAGACCATTGAGTTGTAGTTGGATCTTGATGCCAAAAACAATCCCCACCATGCTCGATTCTATTGTTAACAAAGATAAAGGGCAGCCCCATTGTGGCATTAATCAAAGCAAAATTGCCTTTGAACATGTCACAAAACCACAACAACAAAAACAAAGCGGTAGATGCAATATAATGCTAGGTGGGAATATCAATTCCTTGAGTAAATAATCAACATATGTTTAAAAATATTTTTTATGTTTAGTAACATTATAGAATAAAAGAAACACAATAAAACACATGTCAAGAAACAAGCATTGTGTAAGCATTTTTGAAGGGTATTGCTAATGCCACCATAGTTTTTGCTATTGCCACCACAACTTATTTTTATTAGCTTTTTAATCATTTCTTTATTAAAATTAAATTAGATTTTTATTTAATTAAAAAAAAGAAAAATATATTAAAAATATTAATAATTTTTTGATTGGAATAAAAAGTAACTAAAAAATTATGTACAATGGATGGAGGTTGTGGTGGCAATAGCAAAAATTGTGGTGGCAATAGCAAAAATTGTGGTGGCATTAGCAATATTCTTTTCAAAACCACAAACTCTTTTTTTTTTTTTTCCTTTTTTTTAAAAAAACATATGTATAAAGATTTCTTAAAGAATTTTATAACATACAAATTTATAGTGTTCTTATTAATATCTTATTAGAAAATTTGAAAGCCACTTAAAATAAATACATGTAATGTTTTTTCAAAAAAAATTTGGTTCGGAAGTTCTTATTTTTACTACACAAAAGATCTGTATATTATTTTGATGGTGTATATATGTATATACAAACATATTTATATGCTCCTGATTTCTTAATATGTATATTAAGATTAAATTTAAATTTCCGTTTTTATTTATCTGAAACTGTGGAGATATTTCCGTGGATATTTTCATGAACGTTTATGTATATTTTTGGAACTATATAGATATGAACACATACTTTCATCCATTTATCAAAGCAGTATCATGTTTAAAAAATCCATTACTGTTCATTTTTTAGCTCAATACTTTTTCTGGTTACGATGAAGTAGTATATGATCATCAAAATGGTTGAGTACTTTATATAAGTACTTGATGAGCGGATGAACGTTATCTAATGAACGTTCATCCAAGGGGCATGCAGAGGATGTCCGGACATTGTTTTCGAAAAGCGTTGGTTTTGTGGGCGATTCCTCGCGGCTGCTCGCCGCAACTTGCAATACGAGATCGAGCACCGAAGCACCAACACATGCGAAGGGGAGGGATGTTCGTGGATCTTTAATTCTGAAACTCATCTCCATTCCGGGGCAGGACGCGGTGAGACATGATTTTGGAGTTTGCGAGGCGCAAGGTCCACTCGTGAGAAACGCCGATGCCCGCGCGATTCTAAAAAAAGGTACCAAGGATGCTATAAGCGCACTGTGCAGCACAACAGGTTACAAGAATTGCTGGAGAGAAAGATGGCATAATTGGTTTCGTGCCCAGCGCCAATTTGACCTGCTTTCCGGGCACGGGGATGTCATATTTGGCACTTCTGACGCTGCAGGTCGCTAGACCCCTGCTGTTGTGTCTGTCCCGCGTCTTTGCATCCAGGTGCATTTGGCTCTCGAGGCTCCGGGTTTACAACGTTGCGCGAGAGAGAACTGATCTCAAGCTCTCCGAGCACTGTTGATGATCTAATCGCTTGGGTTTCGCAAACATCAACTGCGTGTGTGACTGCGGCGCAAAGATTCTCCTGCACACAATGCTAGTCTGCTAGATTCAAGAGCCATTACCCTTCTCGAGTGTTCGGCGTTGGCCTGGTTTCACGAATAGTGTAGTGTGCAGTTGATGGTGGTTTGATCTTGAGGGTACAATGGGGGGTTTGTCGCGCCGTGGCGTGCATTAGCCTGAAAGCTAGAATGTTGACGATCGTTGTCCGCTCCTAGGATAGGTGCCATGGGTTGATGGATGTGAAAGGGTTCTTGCGCCGCTGCAACGAGACTGGGTGAGGTCGGTGGAGCTCCTCGTCATCTCCTTGTGCGAACTCTGATTACATGCGGGGAGGTGAGACGAGATCTGATAGAATCCAGTGGAAATGGTCAGGGATGTGAATGTTGTTTGGCCCTTTCAGGTTGTGATTCTGCTGGTTATGCCAATGCACCCTAATCGTCCTTTTGGAAAGACTCATCTGCAGTGTTTCTCACAAAAGGTAGTCTTCAGAAATGTTGCGCTCGACAGTTAGCTGTGAACAGTCGCATGCAAATATCATTTGATCCTCTCACGGTATTCCTTTTTGAAATCATTGGGGATTCATGCCTCTCTCCCGGCACATGTCCGCAAGATTCGGCAGGCTTTAAAATGTGGAACTAGCAAACTTACCGCGCACTTTGGGAATTGTGTGCAGAGACGAAATAGCTCCGCCATGGCTGCCATGAAATTTACGGTCGCTCATCGTATACGAGTTACGTTGAACCAGTTAATTATTGTGCTTAGCTTGCAATTTTCAAGCAGCCAGACGCAGGCAAAGTCGGTGAGGGTAGGAGGGGAACAAGGCTGGACAAGTATTGACCCCGCAACAGGACTTGTTCGTGATTATGCCGATTGGGCTGCTTCTGAAGTTCTGTTCGTTCAAGACTCACTTGGTAAGAAACTGATCTTTGTATCCTCTAAGACCCCCGATTTTATTTTTTGTTTTTTTGTTGTTTTCGTGTATTCGTATGAAGTACACATTTTCTTTGCTGGTTCCAGATTTTGAAGATGTTTTTTAAACAACGAAACTTGGGATAGCAGGAAGTCAGTAGTTTACTGCAACCTCATTTACTGTTTTGCTGCAGAATTCCATTTCACTCCCGGCGCTTGCAGTCTATTCCGATTTCAGTCGCAGGCAGCCCTCGATGAGTGTGATTTTACGAACGGCGTGTTTCTGTTTGATCTTAATTCCACCAGCCCTGTTAAGGTGAGAGAACTCCGCCACCCCCTTCTCTGAACTGTCTCAATAACGGTTTCTCTCCATTATCCGACGTAGTCTTCCACAATCTGTAACACCCTTTTTGTTAGATTTAAATTCCGTAACTATTCACGTCTGAGTAGTGCAAACTTGTGTTTGAACTTCGTCTGCATTGAAGTCATCATCAAATCAAGTCATGCTTTTCACTATTAACTCGCGGTTTCTTCCAATCAGGTTACTTTGACAGAATCAGTCGTACATTATTTAGGATGTGGAAGAAAAACGGCCAGCGGAGTTTCACATTGCCAACTAGGTCAAAGTTTTGCAGTGGTTGTTCACAGCTCCAAGGCTCGAAGACAACTTGCAGATTTGAGTCCTGGCCCGGGTCCTGATGAGGCATCGACCAAAAGTAGCAGTAACAACACTCCAACAATAGCAGGTTCGAGCACAGAACCTTTTGAGAGTCCCTTCTCACTAATTTGGACAGTTGATTGCAGGCTAGTCCATCTCTTACAGTTGTTCGGTGTTTTTTGCAGCCGTCGTCTGTGTTTTGCTAATCGTATTTGGAGGAATTCTTGTATGCTACTGCATGCGAAAGCGAAGAATGGTGCAGAACACTACTCTTAGGAAACGGGTGTCCAATACGGATCTCCAGGAAGTTATATCTAATATCACACATGGGAATGCAGCAGTTACTGTCTTCTCCTTGAAAGAGCTTGAAAAAGCAACTGAAAATTTTGGAGAGCACCTTGTTCTGGGCCTCGGCGGCTTCGGCACGGTGTATAAGGGCACATTGAAAAACGGCATGGTTCATGTTGCCATCAAAGTGTCGAACTCTGCCAGTAAAAGCGGCAAGAAACAGCTCATGAATGAGATTTCTATTTTATCACAGACCAGTCACCCTAATCTGGTGAAACTATTCGGGTGCTGTGTTGAGACGGAGGTCCCGATTCTTGTGTATGAGTACATCCCAAACGGGAATCTATTCGAGCACTTGCACAGACTAAGGTTTGGAGTGAACCTCAACTGGGCCAAGCGTTTGCAAATTGCATCTGAGACTGCTGACGCACTGGCCTATCTCCACTTTGCTGCACAGCCTCCTATTTATCACCGTGATGTGAAGTCAGCAAACATATTGCTAAGCAACACCTTTTCTGTCAAGGTTGCAGACTTTGGCATATCTCGTTTGACCAGCCCTGAGAAAACGCATGTCTCCACAGCCGTTCAGGGCACCCCAGGTTATCTCGACCCCGAGTACTTCCACAGCTATCACCTAACGGACAAAAGCGATGTCTACAGCTTCGGTGTGGTCTTAATGGAGCTTATCACGTCGCAGAAACCCCTGGACTACCATAGAGGAGACGAACACAGCTTGGCAGCATACGCTATACCTATCATCAAGGAAGGCAACATAGACATGATCATAGATCCTCAGCTTAAGGAGCCGAGGGATGAGTATGAGCAGTCATTGCCGATAATACAGTGCGTGGCCGAGGTAGCTATGGATTGTTTAGCAGAGAAGAGGAAGGATCGTCCAACCATGAGGATGGTTGCCGACGACCTTCAAAGCATCAAGAGCTTTGCTCGGCGAAATGTCCCTGGACGGAACGTGTGAACGGCGCAACTCAATGACAATCTGAGTTTTGCTGCCAGCATTTAATCAATGCTCTATTGCTCTCTCACAAGAATTACATATACCGGCGGGTCACTTTAATGGGTTTTGCGACTCTCCATGTGAAACGGAAGCACGACGTGATCAACAATTGCATGCCCAGATTATGGCACGAAGATTACAATGTAGAGCATATTTTGTACTTTTAACGAGTTTGTTGCTATTAACAAGTGCACATCGATAGTGAGCAAGAGACTTTTGACTCATCGAGGAGAACGTCTCCTGCTGCATGAGTTCAGCGAGCTTTGGCTCTTCACATTAAAGCTTGCCAAACAATTCGTTGCAGCAGGTCATTCAAAGTTCGAAAATTCCACTTGTCCTTCTCTAGGATAGGAATCATCCCCATAGATGAGTTGAGTCACATTTGTTCTCTTCGATTGAGATTGCCAAGATGCTGACGCATTTTCGATCTTTTTGACAAATGATGAAGGAATACTTATCAATGTAGCTTGCAGTGTGGATGTTATACTGCAGTTCTCAGTACCTTCAGATGTATAGGCAATATTAATGTCCTGCATCAGGCTTTTCGTGTCACCCGCATTTTGATTTCCAGTCATGAAGCAGCTCAAGGAATCTTTGGGCGTTCTCATAGAAATACAAGCACCCAATTTCACATGTCCGTTGGGATGAAACAATATGTTCATAGGGAAACGTCTCTCGCTCTCTCTCTCTCTTCACTAATTGGGTGTACAATGTTTGCATCTGTCAACGAAGAGGGATTTAGGGTTTTCAAATGCACAGCCAATGACAATAATGACTGTTAGTTGAGTTTGTGTGCTACAAAAGCTGCTCTGCACTTGCAAGGCTGAAGAATTTCTTTTCTCTACCGCAACTATGTGTAATTTTTATTAACAAGTCACGACGTGGGTAGCATTCACTTTTTTTGAAAGGGAGACTAATGAACAAGACATGTGATGTAGAATCAATCAATGATGATCTCTATAATTCCATTAATGATAGCTGCGAGCGACACCTTCCATAAGCTACTTTCTAGAACCACTTCGTTTAAAAAGATTCGTAATGCTCACTTTTTGCGGAAGCCGTCTTGCCCTGGAATATCTGCCCTCCCTATAAATATAGGAAACAATCTCTTTTGTGCAATGTGCTTCAGGTATATCTCATTTGCAGTATTGCTGCGCAAGGTTCTGAGAACCACCTCTCAACCGGCGCGCCAAATTCAATGTAGGTGCACTCAGAATGTTGTATGATCTGAAAGGGCTTGACCACCTTCGAATTGCTTGCCCCCCAAGATCAGATGCTTCTGGTGGGGTGGAATTCCCTCCATGACTTGAGTTTTTTGTTTTGAAGTCGTCGATGGAGTCGGAGCTTTTGACCTTCTAGGTTATGATTTTACTGGTCAAAGTATTTTCAAAGATTTCCATTCCTCCGCGCAAACGCAAGACCAGATGCAAGGTCGATTCCTTTTGGATATTGTAATCAGCAAGGGTGCGGCCATCTTCTAATTGCTTGCCAGCAAAGATCAAACGCTGCTGATCGGGTGGAATCCCTTCCTTGTCTTGGATTTTCGTCTTCACGTTGTCAATTGTGTCAGAGCTTTCGACCTCAAGCGTAATTGTTTTACCGGTCAAGGTTTTAACAAAGATTTGCATGCCACCTCGCAATCGTAGGACCAAGTGCAGGGTTGATTCTTTTTGGATGTTGTAGTCTGCCAAGGTACGACCATCCTCCAACTGCTTGCCCGCGAAAATAAGCCTTTGCTGGTCGGGAGGGATGCCTTCCTTGTCTTGAATCTTCGTCTTAACGTTGTCAATCGTGTCAGAGCCCTCCACTTCCAAGGTGATGGTCTTCCCCGTCAACGTCTTCACGAAGATTTGCATGCCCCCTCTCAGTCGCAACACTAAGTGCAAAGTGGATTCCTTCTGTATGTTATAATCCGCGAGAGTGCGTCCGTCCTCGAGTTGCTTGCCCGCGAATATGAGCCGCTGCTGGTCGGGAGGTATTCCTTCCTTATCCTGGATCTTCGTCTTCACATTATCAATCGTATCAGAGCTCTCCACCTCCAAGGTGATTGTCTTCCCTGTCAAAGTCTTCACAAAGATTTGCATCCCTCCACGGAGACGCAGCACCAAGTGCAACGTGGACTCCTTCTGGATGTTGTAATCGGCCAAAGTGCGACCATCTTCCAACTGCTTCCCTGCAAAGATAAGCCTCTGCTGGTCCGGCGGTATGCCTTCCTTGTCTTGAATTTTAGCTTTCACGTTGTCGATAGTATCGGAGCTCTCGACCTCAAGGGTGATGGTCTTCCCTGTCAAAGTCTTCACGAAGATCTGCATGCTTGCTCACACGGATCGAACCCCCGAGACGCTAAGAATGGAAAGATATAGAGAAGGCTTGCGCACGGCAGGGCAGGGCAGGAATAGAATGGCTACGAACAATGCCGGAGGCCAGAGCAAGTAGGACGCGCAGGAAGGCAGAGGAGGCATGAGTTTGAATAAGAAGGGGGAGCCAGGGAGCCACAAGAGATGCACTCTTCCCTCGTGGCGCCTTTCCGGTCTTTCTTGCCGCTTGACGTCGCCCTTTTGAATCCAATAGCGCCACGTATGCTTCCACGTCATCGTGTTGTTTCTGCATGTTGCTTGGGGAGGAGGTGTATGCAAACTCATTGACTTAATCTTAACTGCTCTTCTTTTCTCTTTTGTCTTTAAGTTTATGTGGATTTGATTTCGGATTTTCTAATTTTAGTAATGCATGCAGTCCACCTACTCAACAAAATTATTCTGAGCATTACCAAAATGTTCATATAGTTCTAAATACATGAATAGAAATTACAAGAACCACAAATAAAATATACATACATCATGTTTCTGGTAAGCGGCATATCACGTGGTTCACGTCTCTAGCACTACAATTCCAAAAGAGAGGTGAAGAATGAGGACACGTCAGCACGACCAGGGGCCTGGAACCGCCAATCACCCGTGACCGCGCCACTTGTCCAGGCGTGGCTAATTCCCAGATCGAATGACCTCGGGGGGTGGCCCGATGACCGCGAGGGGGGGAAATGGGAGGAATAAAGAGGAAACGATGCTTTGCGATGCTTTGCAAGTGTGGGAAGGGGAAAGGGGGAAAGGGAACGGGGGAAATCGCGTCAGCCCCGCCACCTGGTGAGACTCGCCGAGCGCACCAAGTCCGTTAACTACGCGTCGCTTGGGCATTCGGTGGGCGTCCACACCCTAACCAGGATCCCTGGCGATGGACCTGACGTGTTTGAAAGCGCCATGAAAGTTCCTCGGCATTGCCATCCCTAGGATGGTTTTCAATTTGCAGTATAGGTGTCGCCGTCTCTGGGTGACTGCGTAGGAGCGCATTCAAACTTTTTGGGAGTGTCACTGCAAGCTCATCGCAAGTCGTCCACGAGGTTTTTTCTATGGCTATGTAGCGGTTGATGACGAGGAGCAGCAACCTTTCCTTGTGGCTGGATTTCCCAGGATCGCAGAGGCGGTGATTTGCTGGTGCCTCACGCGACCCGGCGCCATTAGCTCTTTTGGAGGCTACGGTATTGAGCTCATTGGGGGGCTAGTGATCAAGCAGAGAGGGTATAGCACAATTGCAGGTTTTTGGGTGCATATTGGGAGAGGCTACTTGGGGGAAACTGGAGTTGCAAAGTTGACGGGGTGGTTTGTACTCGCGGTGGAGCATACAGGCAATGATTTAGTTGGAGGAGTGGGGTTTGAGTGGTTTGCGTATGGAGCAAGAACTGTGGTTGATTGCAGAGGACTTATGGTGGAGACTGGGATTGGTTTTTTGGTCTGATGTCTTTGCCTAGGGAGGGTGACGAGTGAAGTGTTTTGAATTCTGGGAGGAGGGTCATTGGAAGGAAAGTGGGTCACGGAAGTCGGGTGTGCGCAGGGCTGAAGGTCCTTGAAGGCTAATGAAGCTTTTGTGTATAGATTTTTGGGTGATTTTGGGGGTGCAGAAGTCCAGTCCATAGTTTAAGTTGTGGTGAATGATCATATTCCTGAGTACAGAGTTCCTGAGCGCTTGACGGATTATACCGATCGAATGGGTAAGTGGTTATCAAAAGAGGATAGCATGGGGAAGACGATGAAGAAAGTGAAAAAGCGAACGGTGCGTAGAGTACGGACACTGCTCCAACATGAATACCCCTACCCTCACGAGCATTCACAGCATGCGCTCATTGCGGTGGTAGCCGTGGCGCTTTTCTTCATCTTCTCGGATAACCTCCACATTGTTTTGCACAAGCTAGACACCAACATCAAATGGTGGTCTATTTACGGATTCTTGCTGGGCTTCTTCTACTTTTTCTCTTCCCCCTTCTTGGGGAGCACCATTCAGCCCAGCTACTCAAATTTTAGTCGCTGGTGGGTTAAGCTTCGAAACCAATCACCTATTCTTGATTTGCCATGAACAATGTTTATTATTCGCGACATGCAAATTCTGGAATAATGAGCAATTGTGTATTTTTGTATTTACACCAATTGAAACTATTAATTTTAACTAAGCACCAGGGCGCCCAGGATTGATTTTTGTTAGGACTTCATTTGATAATTTCGAATATTCAAAAGTTTGGGAAAATAATGCGTAGATGGTTACTCTCGTCAGAGAGAAGAAATTCCCGAACTAACCTGGCACTGTCTTACTGTTCTTAGAATCATTGCACTAGCGAAATAAAGTATTAGGGTTGCTAAGGGACAGAGCTAATGGGCGTCTTTTTAATAAATTCTGTTTTTTTGTGCGAATGAAATAAATATAAGTATTCTGCAGGTACGTGGGGTGGCTCCTAATTGCGGCCGTGTATCACTTGCCAAGCTTTCAGTCAATGGGAGTTGATATTCGGATGAACCTCTCTCTCTTTTTGACTTTATTTGTTGCATCAGTGCTGGTTCTTGTCCTGTTCCACGTTGCTTTCTTGGGACTCTGGTACCTCGGATTTGCAGCTCGACTCGCAGGAAAACGTCCGGAAATTTTAACTATCCTCCAAAATAGTGCGGTATGCTTCTCGTCTAATTAATTTCTGTTACTTTACAGTGCTTCAATTAGGCATCATTGTAATGTTCAACGCATCGTGTTGTGTTCATCCTATAAATCTGGTCTCCAGCGAAGTTATG
The DNA here is from genome assembly GCA_036785485.1 of Physcomitrellopsis africana. NCBI lineage: Eukaryota > Viridiplantae > Streptophyta > Bryopsida > Funariales > Funariaceae > Physcomitrellopsis > Physcomitrellopsis africana. The sequence goes on from JAWRVF010000798.1 coordinate 64,861, forward strand.
AAATAACCATTTTAAGAGATAGGTATCTGTTGTCCACTAAAGTAAGTTTTAATGCACTCTCCCCCCTTGGGCAGAGGTCAATAACTAAGTGGTTGGAGGCGGTCTATGTAGATCAGAACATCGAAGGCAACCTTCTTAAGAGAGTCCGTACCAAAATGTTTCGTAAAAATGCCCTTGGATTCGTTCTAAGGTATTGCTGTACGATGTGTTTCTGGTGCAGGTGTTGAGCATTGCGTGTTGTGCATTCTACAGCCATTGTGGCAACCAAGCTCCGGCCCAACCTGGTATGTTCCAGAGGCAACGGTCTATGTTCGAGGATCTGCCGAAGTGGTTTGCAGGTTTGCAGAATATCCACCATGCTAAGGAACAGATGTGCACTGAGTGGTTGGGTCCCGTTGGCACTGCTGCTGATTACCCCGTCTTCTCCAAATGGGCTCTTTATGGCGAGGTATTTCCTCATTGACATATTTTAAACTTATATCATTGAAAATTTTATACGTAATCCGGTTTTTGAAATTGTGAAAAAAAAATGTCGGATGTCTCATCATTGATCAACACAATATGTCCAATTATAAATAAAATACGGTGAAGTATAACAGTAATTCACTGTAGCACTGTCTATTTTTTACTTTTTCTTACTTCTATTTTTTAATTATCAAATTACTACCATTGTTATTTATAATAAATAAATTTGTCTTTTGTTATTTATTTGGATTTTTTGGGGTTTTATCATGGGTGTAAGCTTCACAAAACCACTCGCATGAGCTATGAAGTGCCATGATCAATACGTCATGGACGATGCTATGATTGATTATTCAGCATGTCTACATACATGACTGACAATACATCAAACTTGATTATTGCTGATCATTAGGATTGTGTTTTTTAATTTATTTTTTAATTCTATTTTGGTGCAGTTAGTGTGCAATGAAGGATGTGTCGGGGGACCTACGGACATTATCTCTCCTGTTTACTCTCTGTGGGCAACATTCATAGGGTTGTACGTTGCCAACTACGTGGTGGAGCGCTCAACCGGGTATGTTATAATATTGGCTTTTCTTTCCTGGATTTGCTTTGCGGTTATTTGGAGCGTTTAGCCGGTCTAATGTTTCTACACTACTAAGTGAAGCATACCGCATCTGGCTTTTTGGAGAGCCTTTTACTCACAATTTTAACCCCTTTCAACAGATGGGCGTTGACACATCCTCAGCCGGAGACCAAAAATGGACCACAGAAAACTACTGTCACTGCACCTGATTTTCTGGATATGGTTCCTTGGTATTCAGGGTACGTGGACTTCATTTCATCTTAGTGTCTTTGCATTCTTAAACCATTTTATTGTTGATGGGCTTACGTGGTGGAAATGGGATGGTGGCAATTGGGGGGTCAGAACATCTGCAGATTTGTTCAAGACAGCATTTGATCTTCTGGTGTCAGTGACACTCTTTCTAGGTCGATTTGATATGAGGACTATGCAGGTATGCTCTTCACGAAAAGATGATGAATTTCTGAGAAAGAAAGGTTTTATTGGAATAACTTGTACAGCTAATCGCATAAATTTTGATCGTGTCAAGCTCTGCGGCTCTCATCTGCCTTCATTCTGGTTTTTTGGACGAACGCTGCCATATATATATTTAAGAGACATTGAACATTGCCCTGATACGTGCATTTGCTCACTGCAGGCAGCAATGACACAGGTTAATCAGCATAAGGACGACGGATTCTTCTACGATCATCTCAGCAAACGGGATGGCCTTTGGTTCGATTTCATGGCTGACACAGGTGATGGTGGTAATTCCACTTACAGCGTTGCGCGACTTCTTGCACAGCCCTTTCTTAGAATGGGAAAAACAGAATTACCGCGTGGTGATCTGCTTATTATTGGTGGAGATCTTGCGTACGTTTCAGATCCTCTACGAGTATTCTTTAAATGTCGCGGTCAATATATGTAAATGGTTTTCTTGTCACTGTTAGTGTTGTTTCACAGCAATTGTATAGGTTATTTGCAGGGAAAAGTGATGTCACTCTTTGTGAGCACTCTCATTTCATCGTTACCGTAATTGTGCAACAGCTACCCAAATCCATCTACGTACTCCTATGAACGACGTCTATTTCTGCCTTTTGAATATGCATTGCAGCCACCTGTTTGGTACAAGCCAGAGCATATAGCAGTGACAAAACCGGAGCTTCCTGAGGGTGTACATTCTTTGGAGAAATTCCGGGGTCCACAATGCTTTGCTATACCTGGCAATCATGGTAATTGTTAATTTAACAGCTGTTCAACCCATCTTTCACGTAAATTAATGCTACAATGTGTAACTTTTTGTTTTGAAAGGGCATGATTTTTTAATCTTTTTTATTTTTTTATTTTTCTCTACTTATAGAGTTGGCAGTTTGAAACTTTGAACATGTCAAATAAACGTTATGAATATTACCGTAGTATCATTCCATACGGAGGTTGTTTATAGGATCTGGATGTGATGATTTTGTTTGTTTTTGTGTGTGTGTGTGTGTGTGGATGTGTTTTAATTTTTTTTTAAATTTACATTAGAGTACTTAGCTAACATTGGAGTGGTTGCGTCTGTGTGCAGATTGGTTTGATGGGCTCGATACGTTTATGAGGTATATATGTCATAGGAGTTGGCTTGGAGGTTGGTTGTTACCTCAGCAGAATAGCTACTTTGCATTGCGTCTGCCTCATGGTTGGTGGATTTTTGGCCTTGATCAAGCCCTTCATGGTGACATTGACATCTTCCAGTTCAAGTATTTCACAGAAATCGTGAAAGAGCATGTGAGTTTGATAGAATGTTCTCTTTCTAACACGTAAGCAGGAATAAAATGCATTATTGAGTATAACGTTAAGGACGTGTATCATTAGTCTTCCGTTATTGTTACTTGATGTTGAATATTAGACAAGTAGGAAGTTCCATTTTTATCATACTGCTAAGACATACTTTTAGCACTGCATATTTCAGAAAAGCAGAAGGTTGTTCAGACTGTTTCTTGTGGTTCGTGAAACAGGTAGGAGAGGACGATTCGGTCATACTGGTGACACATGAGCCAAACTGGTTGCTAGATTGGTATTGGGACAGCTGTACTGGATCGAATGTTGCTCATTTCGTTGAACATTATCTCAAGGGTAGGTGCAGACTTCGTATAGCAGGCGACCTTCACAATTATATGCGACATAAACTTGTGTCCGGTTCGTCCACATCAGTCGAGCATCTGATTGTGAATGGCTCAGGGGGTGCTTTCCTCCATCCAACTCATGTATTTGAAGGCTTCAATAAATTTCAGGATGGCGTTTATGAGAAGAAATTTGCCTACCCTTCCTTCAAAGAATCTGAACAAGTATGTAAATCATAACTTTCTTCAAATTACTCAAATTTATGCCTGTCTAGGACATGATATTGGACAAAGCTTATGAGTAAATTTGTGTGTATGGTCACCTTCTCTACAGATTGCATGGGGAAACATCTTGAAGTTTCGAAAGAAGAATTGGCGTTTTGATGTAATTGGTGGTGTTGTATACTTTATATTGGTTTTCTCAATGTTCCCACAGGTGAGAGAACTGGCCTCTTTTCTGGTTTTTTTTTTGGTTTTTTTGGTTTTTTTTTCCTGTAAATTTCTTTTTTCCTTTTTAATTTTAACTTTTTAAGTTTCTGAATATCTTTTGGACACTTAAACAGAGGATATGTAGATTTGAGGATATCATATTAAATTTACATCTATTATTTCCAGAACGAGGCTGTCGGATAGTAGAGCCTGAATTGGACTTGCAATTCTAACTGTTTGTTAGGTTCATATCCACTGTTATACTGATGATTTGGAGTTTGGTATCAGTGTGAGTTGGATCAGGTACTTCGAGATGACACTATGTTGGGCCATGTGTGGGAATTTGGAGCCACCATGGGTCGAGCTTTTCTGGATATGTTGGAGCATAGCTATGTATCAGTGACAGGAGCATTGGTACTAGTAATATTATCCATACAGTTTGTTCCAGTTAAGGTATCGCGCAGCAAGCGAATTTTGATTGGTCTACTACACTTTGCGGCTCATCTTACATCAGCGATTGCTTACATGATCCTGTTGGAGATTGGTATTGAAATTTGTGTACGCCATGATCTACTTGGCACTTCTGGTAAGGCTCTGCATTGAATTGCATGCAACGCATTTATTTCGCTCAGGCCCTTCTTTTGCTGATATGTATTGACTTATCTTGGGGTCCATAATTCTCATACGATGTCGATATTTGCAGGTTATCACTCGCTGTACTCATTTTATCATACAAAAGAGGGGGAGCACTTTCCAGATCCAACTGGTTTAAGAGCACGTATCGAGTATTGGACTATGGGCTTCTATCCTGCATGCATAAAGTACCTTATGGCAGCGTTTGATGTACCAGAGGTTTGCTACAAACATCTACGCATAGAGCTGAATCTTGTGGAATGTGCCTACTAATCAGTATATTAACATCATGGCCAGTGTGCTTGCTTAAGGAGGTGCAATCGAGTGTATTAAAGGGATTGGTATGTTAGGACTCTACTTTACAACAAATCTGTGGTTTCAAGAGTTTGTTTTTTAACAGTAATATTTCCTCACTTGTGGCAGGTCATGGCTGTCACAAGAGCCAACATCTGCAAAAGTGGGATGGACTCCTTACCTCGAGGATTTGTACTTGCCTATTATGCCTCTGTATTTTTGTACTATTGGGTATTTTCAACGCCTGTAGTCTCATTGGTTTTTGGAAGCTACCTGTACGCCTGTATAAATTGGTTCCATCTACACTTTGACGAAGCGTTCTCTTCGCTTCGCATCGCCAATTACAAGTCTTTCAACCGTTTTCATATCAACAGTGATGGCGACTTGCATGTTTATACGTTGGCTGCAGATAAGGTATATTTTCAAACTCGTAACATTCCTCAGGATGAGCATATATATTGGCAATATGGCTTCTATTTGACCTTGAATTCGGGGCGTTTATGATATGATTTTCAATTTATTGGTTATATTGTACTTTCGAATTGTGATCTTTTCAATACATTTGAGTGGCCTTTTGTAACGTTTTTGTAATAGCCATCACCATATCTGCACTTCCTTTTTATTTGCTTTGAGGTTCATGCATTTATGAATGCCAACATTACTTACAAAGTTCATGCGTTTAAAGGTGCCAAAGGAGTGGGCCTTAGATCCTCAATGGGAAGCAGAGCAAGCAGACAAGCCCGACGTGCCATCACATAAGCGGAGCTGTCCAAGTCAATGGACCCCTGTAGGTCAAATTCGTGATCGGTTCTCAAAGGTTCGTGTTATTGACGAGTTTGTCATTCCCAAACGTCGCTCCCCAATGAGCAATGGTGCTAGTGAGAAAGGGATGGCGAATAGTACGAAGGGACATGGATTTGACGAGGACGATCCTGTTGTTATGGCTATGAAAGATCTGAAAGAGAGGGTTGCAAAGGATACAGAAGCTGATGGTAGCTTGGGCAACAGCGGTTTGCATTTTCAAGCTTCATCACAGCAGTCAAACTGGGCATGGAGTGACGAGGTAGAAGAAAACAGTAAAGGTAGCAGATCAGTTATACATGATACCAAAGACCATGTTAAGATGTTTGATACCAGTGGAGAAAGTGATACCAGTACAAGCAGTTGTTGACGATTCAAATTTTCGGTTGCTACCAGAGAAAGGAAATACATCTTTGTCGCCTATTGAAGAGGTATGTTTCTCACGCTGGGCTTTCCTGATGTTGTCTAGTGGTTCATCCTGTACATATTTTTTATCATTCTTTCTGTTTGCCATCTGTTTCTTTCTGTGTTTCCTATTTATCCTAGGCACTATGTTATAATGCTCAGCTGAACGTTGACAAGCTTCAGTTTTAGGATATCTTAGCATCAGATTGTGTTAGTAATTGCCAATGTATACTATTTATTTTTCCTGCCGCACACGTTTTAGAACGAAGATATCTGGAGTGATCAAGTGTACACAAACAAAAAAAGAGGTCTGCTGATTAAGTCATTCACTACTGTAAGTGCACCATCTATTGGATGGTTACGATTGACACATTACAGTTTAAGCAATTTTTTACTTGAGACTAAAACGTTTTTTTATTGATCTTTTAATGTAGAATCGTTGATATCTTTCAGGGTTCTTTTAGGAGTAATTTTTTCTGAGATCATCTGAGGTCTCGGCGTCGGGTATGATGACTTTCATCAACGATTTTTCAAGCTTTGCATTCGCTTGCGGAGGATCATTCCCTCTAGTTGCTGCATGAGATATGCCTTTTTCCGACACCTTGACATTAATTATACAGCATTTCTCACAAATTGATGAATCATTATTCAAATACATTATCCAAGCACCCATTTTTATGTGCTATAATTTATTAATTACCACGATTAGTATTAAGTTTGATGGAGTCATCATTGACTTTGTACAATGTCTAGATTTTGGTCGTAGGCCTTTGGGTTATCTGCTTAGGAATGACGTAGTTCCAATAGTTGCCTACAATTCCACCTGTACATATGAATTAAGATGAGGCAGCAAAAACTAATACTACTTTTGGCAATGGTCCATGTGTCATGACTACTTGGGCTGTTGCTTTACTGTATTGTTTAACCATTTCATCTTATTGTCAGAGGCTGTGCGAGAATTGGTGATAAAGAAGCATTTTATTACAGTATACCTGCACATCATAATCATTGCATAACTACCCAAGCTCAATAGAAATAGTATAAGTTCTCAACACCTGTACTTTTTCTACCTTCATGTATTAAGGAATTAGCAAACTTAATACAAGTATAATTTCAGTCTGCATATCTAGGATACCTGACATGAGAATCAGCTGTGTCTTTCAAAATGAACTTAATTTTTTCCAATTTATCAGTAAACCACCAGTTTGCACAATAATTTTCATCACTAGGTGCCATGTGAAAATTCACGGAGGATAAAGTCTACGTTAATATTGAACTGCCATGCGGCATTATTTTTTGGTTGGAGATTACTATGGTCTCACAACTGAATGCAGGTTATTTTCCCTATTAACATTATCTTAACGAAAAATGCAACCAGAGGATTTCAACACAAGTAGTCCTTCAGTTCATCGCAGAACTTACGGCTGAGTGTGTTGGTTTTGGAGGAGGTCTCATATCCTGAAGCAAACACAAGCAGTTTCCCAATGACATGCATCGTTGAGAATCCGAACCAACATTTTCTTTTCTTTTCCAAAAATTCAACGGCTTATTCAGACATTTATCCCATTGCCAGGACTACTAGAAAAATAATTCAAGCTCTTCATTATTCTGGTCAAAATAAAAGTTGACAACGAAGTTGTCAAACTCTGGAAATAAAATACTTTTCACTGGAGATGACTATTCGCCACGCTCGAGACTTTTCTAGGCAGCTGTTGTTTCACCAATTCTTCTCAAGATCCAATCTATAAATCCTTCAAACATTTTTAACCTTGAGGAAGTGCATTAAAACACCAAGTTGATTGTTAATCATACCAGGAGGTATTCTTTCCCTTCTGTAGGAAAGTTTGAAATGTACAGAGATTTTCTACGTGAATGCAGAGCCTGTACAAGAGTGAAGTGTTAATTCCTCCTTGCATAAAATTATCACCACACGACCAATACCAAGATCTCTAACAATCACAATGTTTTGATTTCTTCAAATCTAGAAAATAGTATCATATTTTTAAATGTGACTTTGGAAGACCTATAACAAATAACTAATTCTAAAGTTGAGGTGGCAAACTAAAATCTCAATTGCAAACAAGTTATTTAGAATTGATACAATTATAAATTCTCTTATAAATTTTTTCTAGTTTGATCAATTTCATGCGAGATATTAAAAGTAATAATTTTAATTTCAATTCATATATTTGTGGAGAAAGTTGATATGGGTAGATTTGGGTATTGGAAGTAGTCAAGACTTGTATTGATTTTGGTTTGTATGTAGATTTCAAAGCTTAAAAATATAATAATATATCTAAACATTAGTAACAAATTAAATTTTTATTTTAGTATGCACAAAAAAACCGCAAATGATAATAATAATAATAATAACTACAAACAGATATTTAGACATATATAATGAACCCATATTACATACAATGATATCAATTAGAAAAAGTTAATTTAATACAATGGAGATCTTTAGACTTGCAACATAAACTTAGTTGATGAGCCCACTTATTTCTATATCTAGAAATCATACTAAGATGACAATGTAAAATTTATTGTATCACTTTTTGAATCACTCAATAAAGCATTAGAGTAAATTATAAGCTTGATTCTACGTACCTCATTTCAAATATTGATACCTTTACTACACATATAAAAAATACACTTTATAAATGATATATAATGAAGCGGATGAATGCAATCAAAATATTAGGTTCATACCATTTCCAAAAAGTATTACAAGATACCTACTTAAAATATTTGACAAAACTTAAGTCAATAAAATTAGCATAAATAAGTATTAAGGTTAATTATTTTTAAAAAATAAAAGTAAAAGTTATATTTTTAGTTATTTGTTATATAAATTCTAATTAATCATAAATTCAACATATATTTAATTTAATAAATATATTTAATGCAAAAATATTAGCTCATATTTTTTTTTACAAATACTTTATAGTAAGATATTTTTTATTTTTAACATTCTAAACTTGATTTAGTTTCAAATTAATTTTTAAATGTATATCTATATTAAAATAAAATTAGATTTTATTTTCAATAATACATAAGAGTAATAGAACAAATTTAATTCTAAGAGAATAATTTTATATAAGATATATTAATAAAGGAGTTATTTAATACATATGGAGGATAAAAGTATAGATTTATTTTTAATCTTTAATAACTATCCTTTACATATTTTACAAAATCACTCTTATTTATTCTAATAAATTAAATACTATTATTAATTATAATCCAAAAAAACTCAAAAGACCAAATAATAACAAAAATATAAGTTAATTAAAATCTTTACAAGAAAATATATTTTATATTGATATGAAGATGTAAAAGGCATCACCTTGCCAATCTTCAAAAAAATTAGGTAGAAATTATTTTTTTACTTAAATTAAATAAAAATTAATACTAAAATCATGCTATTAAATTTTTATATTAAATATATTTATATATATTTATATATATTTAAAAAACTTATCTTAATTAGTTTCAAAAAATATTTTATGTTATTTAGTCTAATTGTCATATAACTTTTATTTTGTTGATTTTTTTAATGAGGATTTGTAAACATTATATTTAAATATATATATATATATTTAAATATAGTATTTACATTAAAAAATTATTTTAAATTATTATTAAAAAATATTCTTTTTTTATTAAAAAATTATTTAAATTTTTTTCTTAAAATGATTTATTATTTATACTTTTTAAGAATTTTTTTAATAGTTTAATAATGATAAGTAATATATTTAGATAACTTTTTAAGATTTTTTTAAAAGATTATAAGAAAAATAAGAAATAAAAAAAAATGTATTTAGGATGCATAAATCGATTCATAAAATTTTTAAAATTAAAATAACTAAATAAGAATTAATTACTTAAAACATACATCTATTTTATTAAAATCTTAAAACTTAAAAACAAACTTTTGCTAATTAATTTTTTAAGGATAAATTTATTTAAGATATGAAAAAATACAAAATTTTGATGGCTGAAATAGTAGCTACTATTTTAATATAATGTACTCATATTATACTATCAGAAAGATTAAAAAAATATTAGATGCATAAAATTTTATTTCTTTTTATTTAATCAAAAAAATAAATTGAGATCTTCTTCTTCTTCTTCTTTTTTCTTATTTTTTTGTTGAAGATTTAATGTTATAAAAATATTCAGTGTTCAAAATGTAGCTCTTAATCTTCAGATTTGTTATGCTATAATTTAATACACTTGCTATAATAATCAGTACAGATTTTAAACTCCCATTACAGTGAAATGTTGAGAAGAGCAAAACATTAATTAATGAAACATGACATTAATGTTCAAATGGATAAACTACGATCTTATCTTATTCGGTATCAATCTCATGAACCGTTTAAAGAGCTCAAACCAATTGAAAACCCTATTTTGTTTCAGGCGTCGATTAGCACATGACAAATATTAATAACCCGGATCGATTCTTTTTTTTTCTCTTTCGGTTCCTTTTACTATTTTTTGTCTTTTATCTTTATCGTCGACGATTAAGAACGAGAAATCCCTCATCTGTTCTCCACAACGACAGGTGGAGAGAGCTCGTTATCGACGACGATGACGACGACGTTATTATAGTGAAAGGCAGTTGTCACGACGGAGTTTCTAGAAACATCCGGACTCTTAAATATAAAACCCAATTAAATCGACGAGAAACGATGCCACCAGAATGCATGGAAAATGCTGGAGAGATTAGGGCTCAAATGCTTGTTGGGTTCCAGCTCTGCCTACCATGTGTCCACGTGGAAGGAAGCAGAAGGGAGAGACGACGCGGACACACGACGAACGATCGTCATCCTCGTCGGGGGAAGGAGAGAAGGGCAGGGCAGGGTTGGGCAGGGCAGGGCAGGGCAGGGAAACCAAGTCCAAAGTCCATGGGGAGGGAGGTCAATCAGTGAAAGCAAGTCCGTTTGTTGCCACTTGCGAAGCATGGGCACAAACCTTGTAAGCTCCCTGCCCCCCTGCCCACTCCCCCCGCTCACAGTCATTCGCAAGGCAATGCCTCGAGGCAGGCTCCCGCCCTCCCGCCCTCCCGGGGAATTTTACCCAGTCGTCGCTGATGCAAGCTCTGTCTTGTGTACATTCACACAGCTCCTCCTCAAACCAACCTTTCGTCGTTGTTGAGTCTTTGTCCCTTTGCCCAACCGCATCACCGTCGCCAGCAATCACTCGCTTGCAATTGTTGTCAGCCTCGCGCTCTCTCTCTCTCTTTCTCTTTCTCCCGCCCTCCCTCCCTCCGTAGCCTGGAGGACTGGGGTGAGCGTGCAAGATTATTTTCTTCTGCCAATGAACTGAAATCCTGTTTATACTCTTGTATGTACATACCATACCATGGTGGGTGCTCTTGCGCGCATGTTTGAGATTTTTGCGGTGTCAGCTTCTGTCTGTTTCCGTCTTGCGTCATCAATGGGCCTGGCTCGCTGCTATCAGCCACTAGCTGATGAGTGTCAGATTATTGCTTGATTAGGTATACGAGTCCCTTACTCCCCGCCTTTTTTTTTTTGGTTTTTTTGGTTTTTTTGGTTTTTCCCCCCTTCCCTCACCGGTTCTACGAATGAGGCGGTGCGATGAGCCATGAAGATGATCGGGTGTGGTATCGTTCGGTTTGAGGTGGGAGGACAGATGCGCTGGGGGACGATAGCTGCGGTAGAGATGGAAGGCAGTGAGGGGGAGATGGAGGGGCAGGTTTTGTAGCGAATTCAGGGAGATCGACCGAGGTTTGGGTTATGGAAGTAGATGTAGGAGGGATGGTGGAAAACGGGGGGACTGGGCAAGAGCAGCACCAACATCATCAACATTATCAGCATCAGCTGGCTGGGCCACGGCCTGCGCCCGCGTTCAAGGCCATAACCGCAATATGCGAGAGGAAGGACGATGGACCAGGTCCACGCTGCGGGCACACATTGACAGCAGTGGCAGCTGTGGGGGAGGAGGGCTCGCCGGCCTACATCGGTCCTAGGCTGATTTTGTTCGGCGGTGCCACTGCGCTGGAGGGCAATTCGAGTCAAGCTGGTCCTCAGACGGCTGTAGCCGGTGCCGGCATTCGTATGTTTCTTGTCCCCTGTTTTTGGCTCCGTCCGTGGACACCTTTTCGTGAATGTGTTGGACGTGAAATTCTCTTACAGTTCTGGAGTTTACATGTAGGCATGAAATTATAGGTATAATATTAGCAGTACCTCCTCTTAAGCTTTGTAAGCTCGTAATGGACAGGTTTAGCAGGCGCTACTGCAGACGTGCATTGTTATGACGCACATACCAACAAATGGTCAAGGTTAGCTCGTCAGGACTGAATCTGTTTCATTTCGTGCATTCATTTGGGAAGCTAGATGATTGGTTAGGATTTTGCGGGGAGAATTTCCATTTACTTTCTGCCTAGACCTCGTTTACTTAAGCCCTGGTTTCTGAAGTTTTAAAGTTTTGTCGATTTATTCTTTTTAAAATGTTAGTTGAATTCAATGGAAAGACATAGTTATTTGTCTGTGATGCTTCAGTCAACTTGACACCTATCTTATATTGAAGCTGGGCTCAAGTTTTTAACCTTAAAACTGTCAGAAGAATGTGTCATCCCGGAGCCTAGTTGTAAAATGTTGAATCTTGGTCCCAAGGCAATTCTATCGCAATTCCATCAATCCATGCAATGCCGCATCTCATCCTCACTGCATTAGCTCTAAGCCCAGGATTCGTTTTGTTATGCAGGCTCACTCCAGTTGGTGATCCTCCTTCCCCTCGAGCAGCACATGCAGCAACTGCTGTTGGTACCATGGTAGTGATTCAGGTATGACGAGCTACAGTAACTCCCGTAAGCATCTTCAGTGTGACAAGGCAAGAAAGATAAGGGCTACCACTTTTGGGATTTGTAGCATAGACTCGCCATTATTGCGAAGAAGCTGACGCCGGTGGAGGTGACGCAGGGTGGTATAGGTCCAGCAGGGCTCTCAACCGAGGACTTACATGTTCTGGATCTTACTCAAGCTAAACCCAGATGGCACAGGTGGGTCATTTTGATAGTATTGTAGGCATCCGATCTAATTCTGATTAGCTTTACATTTTATCCACTAGTGTCTGCCTTTATGAGCCGTAGTAGTATTGGATAGGCCGGTAGCTCTTGTTATCTTATTTCTTTAGTATTTAAAAAAATCACAGCCCTGCTCAGAGGATACGTTGTGTCAAACATCATGTCACAATTATGTATCTGGAAGATTATATATACTGTGACAACGCAAAACCACACTTCGTTCAATTCACACCATTATGCTCAGCACGTACCAATTTTTTCACCCACGTTTGTAGTTGTGGATAAAGCAGTTATTCGAGAAGTTGATGGGGAAAATGGTGACCTTTTGTGGACTATGCTAAGAAGGGCCTTGGGGGTGAGGTTGTTAGGGTGGTTGTACAGGGTACGGGTCCTGGTCCACGATATGGACATGTTATGTCCTTGGTGGGGCAACGCTTTCTGCTCTGCATTGGTGGAAATGATGGTGAGTCAGGCTTCCAGCGGGCTTGGTATTTCTTTCAGAAAGAGTGCATCTATGTACTGGAATGATGAGAGCAATATGTTATTGCAGGTAAGCGCCCACTTGCAGATGTATGGGCTCTTGATACTGCAGCCAAACCCTATGAATGGAGGAAACTAGAGCCAGAAGGAGATGGACCTCCACCATGCATGTAAGTTTACCTATAGAAACTTTCATTGTAGTTAGGGTATATAGGAACCTCTATTTGTAAGAGAAGTGGTTCATTGTTGTTTGAAATATCATTTTAGAACTTGGTTCATTTCAATAGCTGAATGTTTTCGTTAATAATTATGAATTAGGTCTATTGCGACTGTGTTTCATGTAGGATTGAGTTTTGTCTTTGTGGAGTGCGATTGCTTATTCGAATGTTTGTGAACTGTATCAGCTCTGCTTTACTGCTGGTTTTGGGGTGAACGGATTTGGGCATGCTAAGTTATGAATTTTTCTTACATGATTGGTTATCATGTCTTATATTTGGTACACATATGTAGCATCTCTTTTTTCCCGGTTGGGTTAACTTTAGTAATTTGCTGCAGGTATGCTACTGCTTGTGCACGATCAGACGGCCTGTTGCTCCTTTGTGGCGGAAGAGATGCTAGTAGCGCGGTGAGCTATTACAGACGTTGGCCTCAAATTTCAGATGCTTGAAAACGATCCTTTTTTCTCTCTTTTTTTTCTTTTTCAAAAAAAGATTAAATTAAAAAATTTGTCTTGTTTTGTTTTCCCCCTTCCCCTAAGGTTATCTAATCAGCGATAACATGAGTTACATGTATCAAGTTCCAGGTTGAGATTCTTCATTTCCTTGGCTCTCCATTTGCACGTGTAGTTAGCATTATTCCTGTATTATTTCTTGTTTGGGAGTTTTTGCTAATGTATTATACGTCTTTGCAGCCAATCGATAGTGCTTATGGGCTTGCTAAACATCGGGATGGAAGATGGGAGTGGGCAGTTGCACCCGGTATATCTCCCTCTCCACGGTATCAGCATGCAGCTGTAAGTCCCTATCCTTTTGATAAAGTACTGGGGTTTTTTCTTCTTTTCTTTTCTTTCTCTCTTTCAGGGTTCAAACTTACTTCGAGCCAGTAAATAATGGATGATTTTCACTATCATTATTGTGAATATTTCTTGGTTATTTTATGACACTAAAGGTGTAAGTTTGCTTGGCCTTCCTGTAGGTGTTTGTGAATGCAAGGCTTCATGTTTCAGGAGGTGCTCTTGGTGGCGGGCGGATGGTGGAGGATGCATCTAGTGTGGCAGGTGCTTTCTAGCTTCCTTTCTGTAAGAGGACACACAGAGTTGGAAAGGAAGTTTAGGAAGCTACCGTGTTTGAAATATCCAGAATGCATGGTCGTCGTCATTTTGGTATTGACCGCACAGGAGAAATCTAAGCATCAATCTCTAACCTTTATTCTCCAATGAAATCGTCTGCTGATGAAGGTGGATTGAAAACTTTGGCCTCCTGTTATTGTGCAGTTTTGGATACAGCAGCTGGAGTGTGGTGTGATAGGAAAGGGGTAGTGAATAGCCCACGAATAGGGAGGTACAGCAATGACGCAGCTGGTGGGGAGGCAGCAAACGAACTGACAAGACGCTGCCGGCATGCTGCTGCAGCTGTAGGTGATCACATTTTTATATACGGTGGACTCAGGGGAGGTATGTGCTACTGCTCATCAATTTTCTCGTCTCCTGTCAAGAGAGAAGTGTGTTGCGTGATGTGTGAAATGACGCACCTCCTCAACATCTTTTAAAGAATCTGACTATATGGTGTTTGGTTCCTACTTCTTCAAGGTAGACAAGGAACATAATCTTGTACTTAAATTTTCCGTGTAATATCTACTGAGTATGTATAATATGGACTGGGTGAAGGACCTTCTATGAATGACGCACTTGTCACATTTTTTATGTGACTGTTAGTTGCATAAGGTTTGGTTACGTGGATTCATGGGGTATGACGTATACATTTTAATTGTTTAGTGCGGTTTACATACGTTGGAACAGGAGATATTTTGGATGATCTTCTCGTAGCAAGCGACCCGTCAGCCGTCGAAACTACACCAGCAGCTTCACAAATAGCAGCAGTTTCAGCAACCTCAACAGTGTCACCTGCTCACACAAACAAACAACAGGAGATGCGCAAGCCATCACAAACTGAATTGTCATCTGCTGATAGGGCTTCAGTTGCAATGGGGAGTCCGGTAGCAGCTCCAGTCAATGGCGACACGTCAATGGATATTAGCACCGAAAATGCTGTGTCACATGGACACCGGTATTTCCTCTAATTAATCATCCTCCCTCAGATGATGCATACGAACAACAATGTGCAATTAAAATTGTTGAAACTATGTGTTCACATTGTTAATTTCACTCAATTAATTTCACATCAGAAAATTGTTGACACATCATGTCACATTGCATGCGGAATATGTGTAAATAATTTAATTCATCTGATGTGAAATTAAAATTGTAGAAGTCCACAGTGGTGCTTTTGTGTTTTGGCGTTCATGTCATGCTTCGTTTGTGTGCGTTGAATTTCCACCTAATTAGGACGTCTGTGTTCGCATAATGCGGTAACCTTGCACCTAGAAACACCGCCATCCTTTTCTATAGTTTCATTTGGCCTTAGAATGGACATGTATTTTTGTTGTGTATCAGTACTGAAAGGCGAGGAGTAGAGTCGCTTGTGGAAGCTTCGGCAGCTGAAGCTGAAGCAATAAGTGCTGCTCTAGCTGCTTCTGCAGCAGCAAAAGCAATGCGAGAACAGAATGGAGAGAGTGACAAACAGGCTCTTGAGAGAGATCATGGGGCAGAAACCCTTCTGAGTGGGAAGCCACTTCCGACATCTTCTGCAGCACTTATGGCTCTTAACCGAGCGTCAATGACGAACGCAGCAACCCATACGCCGCCAACCGGGGTGAGGCTGCACCATAGAGCAGTAAGTATTATCAACTGGGTGTGTCATGTGTTCTACAAATCCTTCTATAACCTTCTTCCTCATATGCGTCGTGTGTCCCTTCAGTTAAGAATGTAACACTGATCTGTGGACCGATGCATGCTTTTCAACTTACTGGTGTTCAAGCATGTGAAATTAGGAGATCGTGAGTATTTGTGGTGGGAGTTGGGTATTTCTATGTATTCTGGGTATGCATAGAGACCGCGAACTCTGTTTCTCGCTGCCAGTGTAAGGTCTAATGTTAATGTGACTACAGGTTGTTGTGGCAGCAGAATCTAGTGGTGTATTGGGTGGGTTGGTGAGGCAGCTCTCCATTGACCAGTTTGAGAATGAGGGTCGTCGTGTTAGCTGTGGAACACCGGAGAGTGCTTCTCATGCAAGGAGGCTTCTGGATCGTCAGACATCTGTTCATGGTGTCCAAAAGAAGGTATGTTTAGTCAGCTTTGCTATTTTACTTGTCTTTAGAAACTATTTCTGCATCCATTCCTAGGTCATCTTGGAGCATTGTCAAATGCAATTCTAGTAATATCTTGGTTTCAACTATGAACTGTCCTTTTTGTTGAGTTGATACAAGCAACTGTTTGATTATATTTGCGATATTTATTGCTGTTCTTAAATTTCATATGTAGGTGCTTTCATACTTGCTCAAGCCACGAGGTTGGAAGCCGCCAGTGAAAAGACAATTTTTTATGGATTGTAATGAAGTAGCTGAGCTTTGCAACGCAGCAGAGCGATTATTTGCTCAAGAGCCAAGTGTTTTACAAATAAGAGCTCCTGTTAAAATATTTGGAGACCTTCATGGACAATTTGGTGACCTCATGCGCCTATTTGACGAGTATGGGTCTCCATCAACTGCGGGAGATATCACGTATGTCCATTTCTTATTCATGCAGCACGTTATTTTAAGTCGATTATATACATGTGTTTTGAGCTTATTGGAACGAGTTGCACAAATATTTTCAAGCAGACATTTAATGAGTATGATCTATGACATTGTCCGCCTTACTATCCTACTTGGTACTAAATTGATTCGGCGTGCTAATCTGTTAGGAACGCAATGTATAAAAGCAATCCATTTAATGCGTTTTTGATGGTGGTGAACTTTCTTTCTTACAGGTATATTGACTATCTTTTTCTGGGAGATTATGTGGATAGAGGGCAACACAGCTTAGAGACGATCACGTTGCTACTTGCGTTGAAGGTTATTCCCCACTAACTAAATAGAATGTCATCATGAGCTCCTCTCTTTTGAGAGGTGCTGTGGCTCTTTTCTACGATTATCGGTACCCTTAGTTCTATGGCACTGCATGAGAAGACCTAGAGATTCTTTAACCCGGATGTTTCAGTATTTGTTTCAATGCCCTGCTATGTTTCTGGTCCGTCGAATGGAAAATACATGGTTCAGTGAGGTTGTTATTTTACAGTCTTTGAACATTCTTACCTCCTCTTTTTCCGTTTGTGACTCTAACAAGCTGACATCCTTATTTTGACAGATCGAGTACCCGACAAACGTACACCTTATTAGGGGCAACCATGAAGCCTCAGACATTAACGCTTTGTTTGGTTTTCGTATCGAGTGTATTGAGCGAATGGTATGTTCTGCCCCAGAGTTTCTTTCCATTATTCCGAAATGCCAAGCAACTAATGGTAGTTTTAGGTTTGGCCTACTACTTTCTTTCTCCCTGCTTTAGTTAAGACTTCAAATTGAGGAGGTGGGGTATCTTAAAATTGCTTATTGTGACAAGTTGCATTTTTTGTGGGGGCTTATTTATTGTAGGGGGAGCGTGATGGCCTCTGGGCATGGCAACGAATCAATCAGCTCTTCAACTGGTTGCCACTTGCAGCTTTGATTGAGAAGAAGATTATTTGTATGCATGGCGGCATTGGAAGGTCTATCAACCATGTTCATCAAATTGAAGCTTTGCAACGTCCCATCACAATGGACGCTGGCTCTGTTGTGCTCATGGATCTTCTGTGGTAGGCATTTTTTCTGCCTTAAACGTTCTTTTTCTTCATTACTGAACATACTCTTTTGTCTTCTTCAGCTTGGGTTTGTCGTTCGACAAGTGCAGAGGCTACAACTCTGGTGACCTGTGGTGAACTCATTTTTTGTGCAACCGTTTCACAGGTCCGATCCCACAGAAAATGACAGTGTTGAGGGTTTACGTCCAAATGCTCGAGGGCCAGGATTAGTTACTTACGGGGTAAGCGCAGTCGTTTTATGAAGAAATGTTCGCTTACATCACCAGACTTGATTTACATATCATTGGGTAGCATGTGCTGTAAACCGAATCCATGTGCTCACCTTTTTTGTGTTTAATTCCAGCCCGATCGAGTTATGGAGTTTTGCAAAAATAACGATCTTCAGCTCATTGTCAGAGCTCACGAATGTGTGATGGATGGTTTTGAGCGGTTTGCTCAAGGTCACCTGATCACTCTGTTTTCTGCCACAAATTACTGTGGTATGCAGTCCTACTTTCAGAAAATGTTTTTTTTAAAGTCAATTTAATTTTTTAAAATATAACTATCCGAGGATCATATAAAAAAGACAAGTATTTCTATTCCTTCCAAGTCCAGTGTTGTTTATCATAGGTCACCTAAACTGAGTGGCTGTACAGGAACGGCAAACAATGCTGGGGCAATTTTGGTCCTTGGTAGGGATTTAGTGGTGGTTCCCAAACTTATCCATCCACTGCCCCCTGCTATCACTTCTCCGGAGTCGTCACCTGAACGCCATCTTGAGGATACTTGGATGCAGGTACGCAATTCCAAAGAATTTTTCCTTCTATGCAGCGTAACTGAGTATAAAAATCCTCACTATTGTTAGACTGTCGCAATATATTTTCATTTGATATCCTAGATATTTGTTTGATGCTTGTTGGTTTTGTGCATCAGTTTGAATTAAGTTCAATGCTTGTAAATCACATGGTTTGCATTTGGGATCTCGCAGGATCTAAACGTTGCACGACCTCCTACACCAACTAGAGGACGACCGCAGCCCACAAGCGACCGGAACTCATTGGCGTGGATTTGATAGTCACTACGATGTCCTGTAACATGGCCTGCACATTTCTGTGCCACTCGGTCAATCGCATATATTGTTCTATTAGGTGTTGTAAAGTATGGTTGTTAATCCTTCTGACGAGCCCACGTCTGCCAGTTTTTTTAAGGCACTCTTTTGTGAGGCTAGTCAAGGTGCTGTAAGTATTGTGGACCTTCAGCGGGAGGGACTGCTTGTGGATACGAGGCCAATTGAGCGTTGGAATAATGACTGATAGGAAACTTGTCACTCCCACAAAAAATATACGCAGACATGAGGCCCATGTCCTGTTGGCAGCTCTGAAGTGTTCTCATTTCACCTTTGCTCCAATCGATCAGTTCCATATTCGAAGGTTTTCGTGAATCTCTGAGCAATACGTGTTTGATTCTTCCTTTTCGGTTAGGCTTATATGGTGTAGTGTTTATATCAATTCTCAGTTTTTCCTCCCAAAGCCTGCTCTACTACAAGTCCGTAGAGGCGTGATGTACTGTCCTCTCTCTTGAGATTAAGAAGTGACACGTTTTCAAGTGAAAACCTTCCCTAGAGCGTAGTACTGCAATCAGGTCTTCTTGCGTTAAAGAGTTTTCCCAGTCAACCTGGGAGCTATGGCTAGATGGCGCATCACACTGGTCTACGAACCTGGAAAAAGAAATTGCATTGTTTTCAGTTGTATCTTGGTTTGTCCAGTTCTGTAACTCCTCCAACTTGTGCTGCTCACTTATAAAGACATGTATCGCACCAACTGCTCTGCCATTTCGGATGTGTGACACCAATTTACCTCCAAATTCCCTCCTGCCTGTGCATGTGGATTCATATATTCATATGATTTTTCAATTGACAGAGACTGACTTGATGTAACCAATTGGTGAGAGTTCATTTGATTTCCCTCTATCGCAGGGCCAACCACAGTCTTCCAAAGGCTGTGATGCCTGCTCAATTTTAGGCAAAGAAGTCTATTTGCATAAGATTTCAGGAGGGGCTGAAGCAAAAGAAGTCATCGTCGACTCACCTGAAGGTGGAGTCCATCTTTTTTAAATTACAATCTAAATTACACTTTAATCTAAAAAATAAATTTAAATAAAAGTTTAAAAGATCAATAGAAGAAAATAATCTAAAAGGTGCATGAAATCAAAAGGCCATTGGTGGAAAATGTAATCCAATTGTAATCTTCCAAAGCACCATCTTTTATTATTCTATTAGTAATAGTTAGCAAGTCACTATTGGTTTTAAGCAAAACATCTTATTTAATCATCCAACATGCTATAGCTTTAGGCAAACAAGAATCGCCTCTATTTTTCTTCTCCAATGCACATAGCTTGCACATGGCCATTGTAGTATGTTTTGTTATTTCTATTTTATTAAGATAAGAGTTGCAATCTTCTAACTTAATAACATAGAGTTGTAAAGATACTTAAGTTAGAAAAGAGATATTAAATATAATTATAAATTAATATTTTAAAATAAGAATTCAATTAGCACAAAGCAATACTAAGCAAATTATTTTCCAAAGACTTCTCTTATACTTATGTGGGTCAATTATTCTACAATATCTAACCTAAAAAAGTGGTTAATAAACAATTAATAAGTTAAAAAATCAAAAGTACACAACAATTTGTTGTTAATTATTTAATTTATAAAAAAAAGACTACCAATAACAATACTTGAATTTTGATTGGTAAACTTATGAATAAAAATTGGTGACAAATTAATCTTAAGGAAAAGATTCTTTCTAATATAAATAATATTAAAAAATAAACTTAATTATTACTTTGACCAATTTATAACTTAGTTTTAAAATATTAAAAATATAAAATATAATAATAAAGATTTTATAAAGAATTTTATTTGACTTTCAAAATGTCTTGCTATTTGTTTTTGTGAAGAAAATAAAATATTTATAATTATATATAGGTTATTGAGGATAAAAAAAAATTAAATATCAAGAATTTCTATTTTTTTATCTTTGATATTAAAACTTCTTGACTAAATGAAGCCAAGATCTATACTAAGATGGATTTAAAGATAGCCTATAATCTAATATGAAATATAAAAGACAATAAATAAAATATTATATTTAATATTAGGTATGGCCAATTTGAATACATGTCCAGGACATGAAACACAAACAATTAAAGTATCAAAATGTCCTTGTATCACTTGAGAGGAATAAAAAATCATTCAAAGATGGAATAGTATTAAAATAGATGGCTATTGCCAAAGACAAGAAGAATAGACTCTTGAAATAAGGCTAGGAACAAGAAAGACGTTAACAAGAGTGAAAATGGCTTCACTCTTGTCTCTATATATATTATCTATCTAAGAGCTACACGGTGATGTTTTATAGTACCTTCAACATGTGTCTAATTTGCAAGACACGTGTCAAACTTACAAAACAAGTTTCTTAAATGTGCGCCAAGTAATTAGCTTGTTCCATAAGCTACCAACATGTGCAACACATGGCTAACTCGTTGGCCAAGTTTCTAACCTACCAATCACCTAAAAATATAGATAAAGATGAAACCATATCTATGAAGCTTCTAGGAAGCTTTTCTATAAGATACTATCAAATTAATCTATTTTTATCTACTTCTACCTATCTATGTCACCTAGATAATTATTAGAATATATCTTATGCCCGTGACAATATAATGTCATATCTTTTAGATTCACAACTACTCCAATTTCTTTTCAACATTCAATAAATAATATATTTTATAAAATTTTAAATGATTTTATTGTTTATTATTTGAATTATATTCTTATATATTCTAAAAATATGGAAGAATATAAATTACTTATTTGCCTTGTATTACAAAACTAAGAGATATATGATTATATGCCGGATAAAAAAAGTATATTTTACAAACTCAAGTGGAATTTTTATAAAAAATCATTTCAAATAAAAATTTATACATGGATGCTAAAAGAATACAAAATTTCATGTAGTAGACAATTCTAAGAATTATACATAATATTGAATGTTTTTGAACTTATAAATTATTATCTAATATTAATCAAGAAGTTTTATCATGTATTAGTCTACTTACATACTCAATTAACATGTAAAGACAAATTAAAGTGGAAAGATGTAAAAACGACATTTAAAAGTATGAAAATAGCTTTCATTATAGTTCTTATATTATATTTAGATTTTTAAGACAAAAAAGAACTGCAGATTTTTTTAAAAAAGAACATGATCGTTTAAAAAGCAATTCTAATCTAGTTAAATGTTAAAACTATCATCAAAATTTTAAAATTTTAAACTTGTCTTTAGAATCGTTGCATGGCTTCTTATATAATGTCTTTGTTGCAATTTGTTTTTAATATTACAAATCATCTTTCTAAACAACAAAGCTTGTCATGCAGATGACATGTTTGGAGACTTCCGTCATGCTGTACAATCTACACACAATCTACCACATAGACTCACTAGTACATTTTACCAATTCATCAAAAAAACAAGTAATAACAAGTGATAATAAACACAAACCAGAAACGATTGATCCACAACCTACATTGATTGCTTTGCGTGAAGAAGTGAGTTCCCTTTTGTGCGATTCCGAGGTCCCATTTTCCCTCCCGTTTTCGGCAAACACGACCTACTGGGGCTGAGATTGTGAGCAATGAAGGGCCAACAACAATGCATACTGTTATTGTGTGAGTTCAAACCCTGGTTGGGTTGGTAACTCTACAGTTCACCGCATGTCATTACAAGCAACTTGTGGACCCAGATGCAGATCAAATCATCGTTTTGTAGCACCCAATTAGAAGCAGCTGAGTTCAGCGAAGGTGACATTGCAACGTGTGTGTGGAGGAGATGTATGGCGAACCATCTCGCTTGCATCACAAGCACAAAACAATCAGAGAATGCAGATTCCTAGTGCTAAGATGCCCAGCAAGAGGAAGCATGTCGACGGGTGATTGGAGCTGATCCAAAGTCCACTGCGACACTAGCAATCCGAAGCGACACGAATGCAGATGCCAATGTCTCCTTGGGTTCATCCCCCTTCTCGTCAGAATGCGACCAGAGAATAGGCATGGAGTATTCGAACCACGCCCAGCATAAAAATGTGACTGTACTCTCATCATACGATCGAAGTCGCTAAAAGAAGATTGCAATGAAAAATAAATAAATAATTTATCCTTATGAATACAATCATGTACATTTTGCGTTGCCGCATGAAACTGCGACCAGTATTCCAAACAACTGCCACAGCAATGAATTCCCGCGTGGCGAAGCACTGAGGTTCCAAGAAGATCGCTCGTGAGCCTCCATTCCGGCTGCAACACCTTTGGGTCGTTGCAGGATGTGTCTCAAGCGCTCTCGCTGGCATTGAGCTTGGACCTTAGAACGGGATGGCGCCAGAGACACGGGGGTACACGACACGGTTAGGGTGGTGCAGCAGACGCCGGGCCTTCTGTTTCCTGAAGCAGTACAATGCAGCGCCAAGCGGCCACTCCACCACGGCGGTGACTAGAAACGCCACCACTCCCAGTGTCGGGCCAACGATCTTGCACCGACACGAGTTCTGCCGCGTCCCACACTGCACACACAATGGAATCGCCATCGCGCTCTCTCTCTCTCTCTCTCTCTCTCTCTCTAACTCAAAAACCTAAACGCTCAAGCTGCGCGTGTTCCTCTGGATCGCTACCTCCAAGCCCAGAACCAAGACCCACTTCAAAAATGGTAGAAGAATGCTCAGTGAAGCCACGAATGCATGAGACAATGGAAGCCTGTGTTGATCAGTCTCCCGATACAATTTGCTTATATCGCAAGGCCTAGAGCGCAGCTGGATCGACACCTGGTGCTTCCACATGTCCAAGGATGATTGATTCACTCCTATGTCCACCCTCCACAAAGTCGCCGACGCGTGTTGCCTGCTGTTGGTAAGATTCCCGTTGACGAGGCTTGGACGTCCGTCGTTGAGTCTCGTCGACGGATCGGTGTCTACTCCGACCAGAAGCATGCTTTCGAGGATGTTCGGTTTCTCTTGTTATCTTGAATAGTGTGGAAGATTATCCAAGTGAACGATGATTCTGGTGGAGGTGTGGGTGATGATCTCTCCGGAATTGTGATGGTGCACTCTCTTTAGTGGGTGGTTGAGTGTTTCCGCAGTGCACTAAACTTAGAACATATTATCCTGGTGGGTTGTAATGTGATATGAATTTAGTGTCTCATGGAAGAAGTTATGAACATATTGCGGTATTTTATTTAATTCATGATTTTGTAGTAATGAAATATTCCTGTCAAAAAAATACGTTATAAGAATCTATGTTTTAGATAAAAGTTTATGTTTTTATATTATAGTCTTTTTAAAGTGGATGAAAAGAAGAAAGATAAACTGAGCCAAAATTTTAATTCAATAGTGATATTCAGTAGTATTTAGCAGAGAAAGAAAAAAAATCTTATAAATTTGTCCATGAGATTAAAAGGTGATAGAATGTGGCAGAAAAAAGAAGATATGAAATATATTTTAAGTTGGAAATATAGATATGGTAGTGCATAAGTATGTAGTAGAGAAGAAAATAATTTAAAAGTTGAGATTTGGTCTTTTGTAGAAGGTTTAAAGAACAAGCATTGTTGGCTTTCATCACAAACAAGAAGAAAAAAGAATATAAGAATGTAGTCTTTCAGCACTTACTAGTAGTCAATTTAGACTTTTAAAAGCATTTGCACATTTTTAAAGCAAAATCTGAACTTGTGTTTAATGGGATTATTTTATTACAAAAAGCATAATTGCAACTTAGTTTGAGGAGACTTTGAACTGAGGAGCGGATGTCATTTAATTACACTTGGAAACAAGTTTTCTTATACTTTGATGAAGGTGACCGAGCAAGCCAGATCATTCACGTGCTTGCACAGGATGTAGCAAGTAGGAGCTTATCCAGTTGCCGAAGTGTCTATTCACAATCGAGATGTGTAATCAATCCTGCAGGAAAAAATCCAACCGATGAGCACTTGCATAGGCGGACAGGCGCAAGTGTTAAGTCCAATGGTCAGGACTAGTAACGGCATTTTGCTACTCAAGAACTCGTCGTCCGCTCCATCCACAAGGATCTGGCTCTCTCTGAGACGAGCTTCATATCCCAGGAAGTCCAACAACTGGATTAGACTCAGATGCTGGGGCTGCAGTCAGTCAGCCCTCTTCTTGGTTATGATGGATGAGGAAGCTTTACATCTTGCTCCGTGATTTTTATTATCCAACTTGTTAAGCAACTCTGAAGGATCATTTTGCAGTGATTCTTAAAGTATCACTTGTGAAGAGAATGTGTGAAAAGCAGAAATGATTTGAGATGGGAAATTTACATACTTTTTATTTATTTATTTCAATGGAAGGTTGGGTTCAAGGTATGTACAGATTAAACAAACAAGCGTAAGCCCCGGGCTTCAGTGCACATCAAAAGGGTGGGCATGGGAGAGAGCGGCGTTGTTTCTTGAGAGCTGAGGCAGCGAATTAAGCAGCACAGATCTCCGCAAAAACTCTCAAAAAATCGTGTCACAATTGGTTGAAGCATGAATGTCAGAGCTGCAACGATGCCTGCAACCTGGCTTCGGCTGGCAATGAAGTGGATTGCGAGGAGTGTACGTGTGTTTGCGAGGGATCCTGGCTCACGCGTTGCTGCGATAACTTTGTGCCGATGGTGGCGATGTTGATGAACTGTTTGTGTTGGTAGAAGCGAGCGGTGATCAAGTGAATGACGAAGTTGACGAGGCTCATGGCAGCCATGAGCAAGTAGAAGAAATTGAGATGGTTGAGGTTGAGGTTGGAGGATTCAAGCCAGCCTTTGCCTGCGAGCTTCTTCGTGAGGGTGTTGACGCCCGCCATGAAGCCGCCGTTCTGGAAGAGCCCGCCGGCGATAGGGAGCATGGAGAGGGCGGTGCCCAGGCTGCGCATGCGGACGGGTGACTCGTAGTAGAAAAACTCGAACAGCCCCGCGTGGGCGAAGAAGATGGCGGTGCCCATGATCACCAAGATGGGTAGCTGCCAGAAGACGCTCAAGGGGACGATGGCAGCTGAGGAAGAGTCGTGGTTTACGAGATGGTGCGACCTTGCGACGTCGAGACGGATGGATTCCAGCAGCGCGGCGTACGCGAGTCCCACGACTGACATCGCAAGGCCGGCTCCAATGCGCTGGCAATGGGACAACCCTTGTGGACACCCTGTGTAGCGGCGCAGCACATCCACAAGGAAGTAATCGTATGCTACGACCTCCAAGATCACGACGCCAATGGCGATGGCGGTTAGTGTAGCAGGGGGAATGAGATAGTGCGATCCAATGCGTCTGTCCATGGTGTACCCTTGTTGCGTCGTCCACGTTTGAACCTGTGCTAGCACCATGTACAGCAGCATGGGACCCATTGCGATAGGCATGCAACGGAGGAGGCCCTTCACTTCCTCCACTTGGGTCACGGTGCAGAGTCGCCATGGACTTGCTTTAGCTGCGAGATTGGCGCCAGAGCCATCCGCAACAGCAGCTCTGTCGAAAAACCTTCGGAAAAAAATATGAGATGTCAGAATATTCGATTGGTAAGATCAACATTCAAGCGAGTTGTGATGAAGATGAAGACGATGAGGGGGTGAGTGATCAAATAGTGCATCATACCGCATGCCCTTGGTGTGGCGCAGCAAGTAATAGGGTTTGCCATCTTGCACCTCTGGCAACATTGACTCCGCGTCATTGATTTCGTGCAGCTCGGTGGCATCTGTCGGCAATGTGACCCTCCGGTTCCTAAAGGCCGCAACAAACACTTGGAAGATGCGCGTCAATGGACTTCCTGCTGCTTTCTGGTGTCGGTACCGACCAGTGCCCGCTAGAAAGAACAATGTGGCCATCATCATGGCCAAGCCGATCGAAATGAAGGACCACGTCCACGACACATTCTCTCCGAGGTGCACTACGAGGGTTGTTGCGAGGACTCCGCCACAAGTCATCGACACCACCAGCCAATTAAAGAATCTCGGCGTCTGTGCTCTCTCCGCCGCATCTTCCTGGTCGAATTGATCTCCTCCGAAGGTTGACAGACATGGCCGGATGCAGCCCGCACCCACTGCAATCAAGTACAGAGAGAACATACACACTCCATACTGGGTTGCATTTGCGGGCAAGCACGCTTCCGGACTGAGCTTGTTCTTGACGCATTCGGGCATGAGCGGTGCGATTGCAGATGATATGATCAACAATGCAACTCCCTGCACAAAGTAATTAAAATGGCGTGTGCATGCACGCACGCACGTCCTATCAACAAGAGGGATTTCTGCACCGCGGTATTATTGGTTCCAGAAACCGAGAGTTGAAGCAAATATAACGGAGAGTTGATTTTTGAGAGTGCGTACCACAAGCTCGATGAGCATGGCGACGATGATGGTCCAGTAATGTCCGAGGAATGCACTGGACACGAAACCGCCGAGCAGCGACGTAAGATACGAAGCGCCCCAGTAGTTGGACAACGCTGTAGCGGCGTGGATTGGGTGCAGATGCATAGGACCCAACAAGTATAGGCTCAAGTTGAATGCAATGCTCAAGTTCACTACCGCCTCAAACATTGCAGATCCTGCATGATCACCCATTCATCCACGATGATGCGGAATGAGATGAAACGATTGCATCATGATCAACATTCTCCAAACAGAGTTCAATGTGCGACACCGCGCGATGGCAACCATGAAGCCGAATTCACATTTGCGTGACCAGTCATGTCAGTGTAGTACGTGAACTCACCGAACAGAGCCGGAGAGGTCTTCCATCCTCCTGTTGTGACCCTGCTGGCGGGTCTTCCTCTAAAATCCAAGGAGCCATCTGCTGTGGCAAAGTAGGTGGTTGCGGTGGGGAGCTTGCTTGGCTCCACAAAACTCTCTGCTTCGTGACTTGGCAGTCGCTGCACCTGCTCCACAGGAAGAAGAAGAAAAACAAAAAGAATACTGCTCAAAAACAATGTTTGATGCCGTTGAAGGAAGAGAAGAGAAAGAATAATAAAAATAACAGTTCAACTCCACACCAATTCCCTAATAAAGTGCAGAGTCGCTCTAAGCACAAGACTCTTAAATGTCGAGAAAATTTGTCAACGCAAGCTTTACCTTGACACGCCATGTATAAGCCTACAGAAGGAAGAAAAGAATGCAATCACCTGTGGAGAGCCATGAGGTATCCATTCCGCAGACGGGCACATGGATGCCATGATACTCCCCCAACCTTCACACCAATGCAGCAAACTCGAAGGTCACTGTATCCCGCTGCAGCTCGCAGCAGCACCGCTCAGCACTCTCCTAGCAGCATTGATCTGCATTACCAGGTGATGGGGACACCACCAGGATCGCAAATATAGTGCTTTAATGCTGCAGTTGCTCGCTGGATAGTGAGCCAAGTTGGGGAGAGGTTCTGGCGGTACGTCGTCAACACCTGCAGCATTTACAGAGCGGCAAGGGTGCTTAGAAGTGAAAATTCCTAGAGACCATAGCCAAATGTACGACATGGCCTTCACCCCACCACCATCCCCTCGCTACACAGTACTGCGATCACTCAAAATCAATGCTGCTATTGAGGAATCGCCTCCAACCCCTGGAAGCACCTCCTCTGATCTTCTCCGCTGCTTGTGAGCCTGCACACTGCATGTCTGTCTGTTGCAGCTAAAAGGACTGAGGAAGGTTCTTCTCGCTCGTGCAGATCGAGAAATTTCAGACCTGCCCGCCCCCCTCCATGAATTCATCCACAAGAAATTAATGCAAGACCTTTCCAACATCATCGAGAGCTTTAGATGGTTCCTTCTCGGCATGGCAGTTTCTGACATCCACCTTCCCGCCCAATTCCCGCGCTTTCATAACCTCCCGTTGTACAAAGCTGCAGAAAAATACCCACATCAAGGAATTCATTTCAGTTGATGATTGAATTCCTCAGTGTGCACTTGAGCTCTTAGTCATGCACTAGATTTTGATCTTGCTGACTAGTACAGGAGTGAACTGGCCAACAGCGATACATTCATGAAAGTTAAACCAGTTTACCGAGTTGTGATTCTGCAATAATATGCAAGTTTCATATTGCAGTGCGACTCCGATCGATCGTCACGCACGGACCTTTCTCAAGGTAACCCATGGGTACATATCAGCCTCAAAACTATTCAAAGTCTTCGTCCATTCTAGGATTGATATTGACACCCCCTGCCCTTACTCCAATAGCAGCATCAAGTGCCTACGGTACTTAGTTACTACAGGACATCAATTGTTACCACTCATGTCACGCTTGTACAGCTCGAAACCAAGACATTTAACAAGTATAGTTGAACAGAGATGAAGAAAATAAAATAAAGTATTCTCACGAGTATATGTAGCAGTCGAGAATACTGTAGGCAGGCTCTCGGCTTCTACTAGAGACTGCTCGTTTACGATCTTCATGAAGACCTTTGACTATCTGGACTAGAATTCTTGTCCAGAAGGGATCAGTACTCGTGCTCGACCACTTGAATCTGACTGTGATTTGGATCAGAGAACATATGCGTATACTTCAAGAGAAATTAAGATCCCTAGAGGGGCCATGCACAGCCTACAATGGCCTATTTGAAACTTCCAAAAGGAGCCCAAAAGTCCCATGCTCAGTCAAGGCACGGCCGCGTGCTGGACTGTACCAACCCCTCAAATAATGGGACTCAGATTTCAAAAGGGCAATTCCCAATCTTTGCAGTCTGCCATATCAACTAACTCGCCGCCTCATTATTGCTGCACACAGGGTTTTGCCTTCCTCTCCTCAAAGGATTGAGGCTGAAGCGGCATTAACTGACATATTTGATTCGGGCAAGTGCAACTGCCCGCAGTGTCAAAGCGTACCGTTATTACCAGGGGCCAGTGAGTGAACAGTGCACCGAAACAGTACGAATTTGGCAAACATGGACGTCCAAGTAGAGCCATCACAAATTGGCATGACACCTTAGTGTAGGCTAAGGAGGTTCTCAAGATTCTGTAACTGGAATTGCACGAGGTTAAAGTAACGCATTCGTTAAGTGAGGTCTAAAGAAGTGTCCTATGGATTGATACCTCAGTGCTCGACCAACCTATACTACACATGAACCTCATAACCTGAAGTGAGCGCGCACACACACATACATTATAATGAAGCTTTCTAGTGTAGTTAGTAATGCATGATCATCACATAAGGACAGTCAGGTAATTCCAACTCCATTTCTAACCTTTATTTCGTTTCCAAAGAGAAATCAATCATAAGACATAGCACTCTCAAGAGGTTTGCAAAATATCCTCGAGTCAATAAAGCACCATTGTGAGAGATCCCCATACATGTTAACCACATCTCCTGCAAGGTTTTGGATGGAAAACATACAGCATCCGACCACCGTTTGTCTTGGGAGTCCAGGACGGTCAACAGCATCGAAGGAATGGATTGCGACAGAGTCACAAATCACTCACGCAAATTTCCATAAACTGCACTTAATTGATGGATTGCTGCAACACACACGCTTGTGACCGATGTGGGGGACGACCACTAAATGCATACACAGGCAACCCCATTCAGGTGCTTAGACTTTGATCAATAACAGTCGGTAGAGCAGAAAGAATACGAACGCAAACAAAAAGAAAAGGTTTACTTGGACCTTGAGGTCCACCAAAACCGGAAGTCCAGGGTTGGAAGATGTAATACGCCATCTTCAAATCTGAACTGCTGATATCATAATCTTTCAATGTCGAGATCTTCCTTGCTTCATAAACAGATGATTCAGCCGAAACCTCTGAAACTTTGCAGTTCAGTTCCAGCACAGTTGTTTTGAAAGACGTCAAATAAATGCAAAAGAGTTTGTGGGAAGTCATGTGCCTCATGAGTATTTACAAGGAGGCGCTGGAACTTCAAAAAACTCTGATAAATAAATTCGCCATCCTTGATTTGAAGGATGTATGCAATATTTTGCTTAAACATCGCTGGACTGCGAACAGTCTTCCGAAAACAATACACAAGTTTTGTCGTCAACATATGCGTCTCCAGACACTTAATCAGCGGCTCACTTACCACTTGAATTCTCTAGTTCTGCTAGCAATATTGGAGGTCGCTTCTTCGACAGTCCACAGTACATTGTAACTCCCCATAAAGTAACCTGTTTGCCTCAGATAAAAGTATGCTTGGTAGTTTTTTCCAGGAGAAGCCATGTAGAGGCAATGACACCAAGCTATAAGCTTCAAGTACATGTACCGCTCTTTGCCATGCTAACAATACGAGCTTACAATGCATTATCATGAATCTGCAAAAACCAATGTTTCATCAATCTGTGAAGAAAAATACGAGGGAGCCGGTTCCTTCCTCAAAACTGCATGTACCAAAGAAGCTGAACCTGCTCTAAATTCATCACAGGAACGCTGAAAGTGAAAAAAAGCAAGTTCAAAGCACCGATAAACTTACCAAGCTTCGTTGCACGGAATGATAAAATATAACAATGATGTCAGCAAATGCCTCATCACACAGATATTTCTAACATAATTAAGTCTACAATTGGTAGAAGAATCTTGGCAATGCATTGTTGTGAGGTTTCATGTTAGCATCTTGAATACCACTCGGATTGAACTTACACAACATCCATAATATAGGTCGGGTAATGGTTGCCTCATGTAAACTCATTCATGATTCATGTATTCACTTTCTTTACAACCACCAATATTGCTCCGCTAGCAGCACCACTGACACGTCCTTCCTCACAAGACAAATATACCAAATAATCGTAATGCCCTTGTCCTTCCCAAAATAATAGCCATCCATACAAATCCTCTCGGACAATGAAATGAACCATACCTCTTGGAAGTCAGAGATTTTCTTGAATCATAAATACGTAAACGTCATACCAAGGACTGAGCCTTGTGTGATCTGTGCCTCCACATATGAGGGGTGCCTCACAACAACCATCGTCAAATGAGCCAATCCTTCCTCTTTCACTGCTATATTTATTGCAAGCACGTCCCATCTCCGCTACGTCTATGTAGACAACTTAAAAACTCTCGGATCGCAGGGTGTTTTATGGCATTGTCATTACATAATGAAATCAGCCGTGCGTTCAGAAATCTTGGTCTATTGGAAAGACCGAAATGCAATACAATAGTGGTACACGAAGTCAAAAAGAAACGATTTCATTATTACAATCTGTACTTACAATTGTCTTGCACAGTGGCTTCGATAGTGTCAACAATTCAAGAATATAAGGATTAAATGAGGTGAACTCGCTGTTCTGTGTGGACAGTTGATGGCTTCAGTGAAAGGAAAGGAATTTGATGGGCAACCCTAAACCCTAATGGAAGTGAAAGGGCCATCCGCCAATCATTCGACGTGGGTAGCCAGCCTGAATCTCAAAGGACCCAGCAGTGATGAGAACGCTCTAGCCATAAGTTGATAAGGAACGCAGCAGAGCAGATCCACGACCTCGCTACGTTCAAACAATTCTGGATTACGTCCCAAGACTTGAAACACATCCAGCGCCCACCCCACCACCTCCAATAGGCCAGCCACATTGAACATCATAACCAACTCAAAAAAATTACCCAAGTTCTCCGATTACGCAACCAACCCTCCTCTACTTTTTTTTATCGTCTTCCAAATCACAGTCTCCACTCCCCCGATGTACTTGATGTTCACCAAATCTTGCCCAAATTAACAGCAACCACGCAGCTGCAATCGTGTCAAACTACACACATTCTTCACGTCATCAAGGCACGGTACATCGGAAATCCGCTCCAAAAATCTCCTCCACGGACCCCAAATCTTCTTACCCGCGAAATTAGTATCATGATGCACTTCTTCACCACCGCTTGTTCCAGTGCAGATGGGTGAAGTGCGCGATCCGGCACGGCTTCAAGCACTCAGGCTATTAATTCTATACAAATCCACCTCTCAGCGCCGAAATCACGAACCGATTCACGAACTGCAACGAGCCAGATAGTATTTGAATGCGGCAGAGAATGCATTTTTCCTTCACCATCCCCTACAAAGAACACAACAATTGACCGTTCCCCGCACACGAACCCACCTAGAAAAATTAGCGGAATAAGATGAGATTGGCTTCATGAGAGCAGAATTGAAGTGTTGACACTGTGATGCGCATCGCAGAGTGAAATCTTCGAAGCGGAGGAGGAGGAGGAGCTGCGCAACTGAATGGGAAAATCGACTTGCAGGAGGAGCAACACTGGTGATAGGGTCGCTGTCGGAACCCTCCGCACCCCTACATGGTGGGTGTGATACCGTGATAGTCTAAGACCGTGCTGGATAACGAATAAATGACACTTCGTCGATGTAACAGTGACTCATTCATCGACGTGATTTTACATCTCTTTCATTCGTTAACGTGGATGTAAACTGTAGCAGTACTTTGAAGATTATAACAAGTTTTCATCAACGTATTCAAGAAATCAATATATCACTTTTGGGATTAAATTAAATTAAGATTTTGATGCAAGAATAATTTGGGTCTATGGATGAGGTTAAATCATCCTCCATCAATATTATTCTTCTTTTAAAAGTCATGACATTGACTATGCAAAAAGCCATGGCTTATTGTGAAGAAATTTTATACCATAAATTTGCTTTGATTACAATCCACTAATTTCAACTTTTTGTAAAAGCTTGGAATAATCTGATTTTTATGTACATTTCAAAATGAAGATTCCTACTTTTAATCTTTTGTGAATTCAAGAAGTGGTAATGGCTTGTTAACAAAACATAAATATAAAAATCCATATAATGTAAAATTGTGCTTTGAAACGGAATGTGCTTATCAACATATGTATTCTTTTTTAAACCGAGAAAATGACCATGAAACTTTTTCAGTAGTAAATCAAAACTATAAAAAATCTGAAAATTTATAGTTTCTGACATAGCAATTACATTATTTGAGATTAACTGATTAAATTTTGATAATTACAATTAAAATGCTGCACTATGGATTTCATTTATGTTTTTCTTAAACACAACATAAAATAAGACACATATGAATATTTAACCATTTATAAAATATTTTTCAACAGCATTAATTCAGATTAAAATCATTATAATTTATTATTGAATTATTATGATAGTGAATTTTACAGTAATAATTTTTTTAATGAAATTTGAAACACACATCTTCTTATGAATTTGGTTATCTCTTATAAAATTCAAACATATATATATGCATGGGAATATTAGAACCTCTTTTATTTTCTTTTCTTTTGAAGTTCTTATTTGTATTACTTTTAACAAAGCAATTTGATTCTGGACCATTATGTCTTATTTCGTGTTCATATATGTGTATAAAATTTTTAATATATTGAATTAAGTTAAAATTAATAGTTTCTGAAATTAATCAAAATTTACAGAGTCAGTTTCCATGATTGTATCGAAAAAATATATTAAAATTTAATTTCGAATAATTCTTACAGATAAATACATGGAAATCAAGAACAGAAGTTTTTAAAGAAAATCTGTATGGTTGAGAATTATATTAAAGGATGTTTTGAGTTTATTACAATATTTTGAATTTGTACATGTGTGTGTATATATTTCTTTATTTATTTATTTATTATTATGTACTAAAATTTTATGATTCCTTAAATGTATAAAGGCAACAGTTGTTATGGTAGCATTTTTATTCCTGTGGCCAACAAGAACAATGTCATATTCTTTATCTAACACCAATAGAGTTTTTATACATAAATTTTATTTTTCTTATATATATTTATTTATTTATTTATTTATTTATTTATTTTCAATTTAAGATATTTATTTAACAGTACAAGTTATTTTTAGATTTTTTTTTTTTAAAAAAAAATTCTGTACCTCTTTCTAATATATATGCATAGAAATATTTCAACAGATTGGTTTTATATTTTCATTGTTTTCAATTTTTGGTACTATTTTAGTAAATTCTACAGATTTGTAAGCATTTTTTTCCTTTATATATATATATATATATATATAGAAAAGATAACATTACTTCATCTCAATTATACTAATATATTAATATAAAATAGATATATTAAACTAATCCTTTATATAAATTCTCAATTTTTTTTATTGAAAGCATCTCTTGACGTGGGTCTCATGCAAATTCTATGAGATACTATTTGTATCATATAGAAAAAATTAAAATTAAACAAAAATTTTAGAAAATCTTTCTACATCATTTTTTATTTTTGTCCCAAACTTTTGGTTGATTTTTCCAAGTATAAAGCCAAACAAAGAAGAAAATAAAAAATAAAAAATAACTAATTACAAGCTTTGAAAGTTGTGACCTCTTATCTTCTCTCCTAAGCATAAATACCCTATTATTGTTTATAAAAAAATACTAGCACACCAAATAATTGTTTAATTGTTCTTGTGTAAATATTTTCTCATAATTTGTCACAATGTAATTCACAATTTAGCAATATTTTTAACATCTTTTGTGTTCAATGGATATAGTATTTTTGAAGAAAATATCATCTTATTTCCTATCTTCATTATGAGTTCCATTTTTATTATTGGATTGAAGATTTTGATGATTTAGTTATAAAAATATCTTTGTATTTTTAATTTATGATTTTTAAATATACTTAAAAGAAATATTCGTTTTTTAAATTTTATTCATTTTATCTTGTTATGTTTAAAAAGTCACAAATATATTTGTATGTATATATATATATATATATATATATATATAATTATAATTATTTTAAAATTCAAAGCACATATTTCTAATAACTTTTTTAATTTAGTGATATTTTAAATGTATAGATAGAAATTTCAACATATCACAAGATATAATAATATTTTTAGTTATTATTTATTACATATTTTTTAGAAAATCTAATCCTCAAAATTAAATAAAATTTATTTGTCTCATACATTGTAAAATTATTATAATTTTTCTTTTTTTCTTTATTTATTTATTATTATTATTATTATTTTGCTCATATAACTTATAATTCACAAAACAAACCTTTGTGGCTTACATCAATTATTCATATATATATATATATATATATATATATACATACATATTTATTGTAAATTATCAAAGTACCAATTATATCTTTAACTTAATTAATTTAGAAAAAAATATATAATTTTTTCTAGAAATATTTTGCAAAATAAGTCTGTTGTTGTTTGTCTTATATTTTTATTTAAAATATTCCAAAACAAAATATCTAAACTTTACAAATAGCATGACTTGCCTTCTGTGTTACTTTTGATATGATTTTTTTTCAGAATTATTAAAATACATGTGCAATATTGTTTTTAGAGTGTCTTTTTTTTTTTTTTTTTAACATTATTTTCAAAAAACTTTGCACTCTTAAGAACTTATATCACATCCTTGGTAAGATTTTTAAAGTTTACAAGTCAATCTTTTTACAAGTGAATGTTGCACCCTTATTATGCATATGTATGTCAAATCATTGTTGTTCATTGTAAAAGTGAAGTTTATTAAAATTCATAACTCCAAAATATCGTTTTTATGAGACATGATACATATTTTGACAAGTTGCAACCTTTTCTAATCTTCTTGATCTTTAAATGTGTCTTTCTCAAATAAATATTTTTTAATCTAGTTCCCATATAATTTCTAACCACCCTTATATCTTCTTTTTTCACAATAACAAACCATTAAAGAACTTAATTATTTAAAAAATAAAGTATTAAATTTGAATTTATTATAAAATATATTTTTAAAAATAATCTACTTTTATAATAATATAAGAGAAAACTAATAATAGTAATAATTATAATAAAGAAATAAGTATAGTATATTAATCTAAATAGATTCTATAATTTAAAATATATATTTTCTTTAAAAAAAATTATTAATTTTTTTTTTTTTTTAATTACATTAATCAAAAGTATAAGATTAAATCTAATATATATGATGAGGGTTGTTAATAAGTTTTTATTTCAATTTGGTAGCAACTTTAAACGAAATTGATTTGAAATAAAAATAAAAATAAAGATTTTGGTTAACATCTCTAATTTTAATGTTTCAATTCATAAATAAGACCAAAGAAACTTCAAAAAAATAAATCTATCAAAGTAGGTATTTTTATTTCTTTAATATAATATTAGATACATTTTTTTTAAATGATATTTCATTAATCTTAAAATAGAACCTATTCAATCTACAAACAAAATTTTGGGCAAAAAAAAAATAGTGGTGAATATTTATTCCCTTCTATTTGAAGGAAGTTTGTCAAGGTTTGCCCTACAAACACCCTAAATGTGGTAGAATGAAAAATGCAACTTCTAGAATCCAAATGCATGTACGATGGAGATTAGACAGTGCAAAAACAACAATCAAGATTTTCTTTGGGATTAGAACGCCCATAAATCCTAGTGTTCTCATACCTCGCATGATGAATCAGAGTCGTAATTGTCAGGAGTAGAAGGCATGTTGAATTGCGTAGTTTCCACATTTATAAATTTCAGTGGTGCTGTTGCACACTTCACACACTTCGTGCCCATTTTGGCTGTCTGAATAAACTACAATCACTACGACACTCGGCACGGGATGCGGTTTTATATGGATCTAGCTGATTTTGGGATCCATCCTCGGTGAATTACATTAAGTATTCCGTCTTGCTCTCAGATTGTCATCCTGCTGCATGGCAGCGGTGGGACTATTAATGTGGTCACATTGAAACCGATAACTCTTTTCCGACACACTAAGATGAGTTGAATTGAGTAGTTAGCGGTTGCACCCAACATGCTGTGATTAAAACTGCATATAATAGCGCTCTATTATGACGCAAATGATTATCACTGCATTGCGAAGGACCGATCCACCAGATTATCTTGGCTGATAATCTAGACTTCTCTGCTGACGCATCTGCACAAGATATTTGCTCCATCGTTCCATGGCTGTCCACAACAGGAGACCCTACCAAGCTGGTGTCCACTTTTGCCACCGAAAAGGTTCGGCTGCAAGGACATTTCATACGAGATATGGGTTTTGCTGACGCTTCAACTAGACGCACCACATTGAAATCCACTGGATTCCACCTCAATGACATTTCACCTGGAAATGTGAAGCTAATCTGCTTCTCACAAACGTATATACGTTCTAAATTTTGTAAACTGGATAAATCGAAATTAAAAGACAACAAAGTGATTACTCAAGTTTCATGTTGTATCCATACGTGGCGAGTTACGTTTAGATAGCTCAATCCTCAGTACGTCTGCGTATCCCACAGGGTCCAACGACAACACTTCACTTCTATCTGGAACAGAGGCTTGCACTTCCACTTCTCATGTAGAATTGCTACTATCACCATACTATGCTATACCGGTTACAATTGGACCCAATATCCAGTCGAAGATTCCAAACAAAAACCTAGTGTAATTGAAGAAATAGAGTGCGACAGTACACTGACGTTTACTGTATATTGTCTTTGAAACGACTAAAAGTTCATAATCTGAAAAGTTTACAAAGCAAGAGGAGATGGTAGTGTAGCCACGGGCGAAAACCGATGCTGGGACTTTAAATGGATAAAAAAATATTATATGGTACATCTAGAAGAAACCCATTATTCAACTTACTATTTATACAGAAGAATGCGTTCGTTTTAGTACAGAATTTTAGATTGGGATCCGTAGGCTCTATTCAGTGCTTGCGGCGACAACCATAACTTCATACTCTAACAT
The DNA here is from genome assembly GCA_036785485.1 of Physcomitrellopsis africana. Classification (NCBI taxonomy): domain Eukaryota; kingdom Viridiplantae; phylum Streptophyta; class Bryopsida; order Funariales; family Funariaceae; genus Physcomitrellopsis; species Physcomitrellopsis africana. Next base: position 103,715 of record JAWRVF010000798.1, read on the forward strand.
ACCTAGCATCCTCAAAAATAAATACCCAATCGGCTACTCACTGGGAGAACGTGCAGGTGCTAGAAAACTAGTCTATGTTGCAAAGTCGCTCGCAAAAACACCCTTTAACACAAAATCTCGGAGAAATAACAAAGGACAACCTGTACGCACATAGTTCATCCCACCGCCAAGGAAGAAAAAAATCCATATAAAAGGTGGTGTTATGAAACACCAGTTATGTGTCGTGATCAAGGTCGTCAGTCGAAATCAATCCTTGGACGCTTTCTCCACTTTCGCTTTTTTCTCTTTCACGGGCTTCTCAGGCTTGTCTGCACCTGTTCCGCCAGTCTTCTTCGGGAGAAGGACGCTGTGGATATTAGGCAGAACACCTCCGTACGCAATCGTGACTCCAGACAACAGCTTCCCAAGCTCCTCATCGTTCCTAATGGCAAGCTGGATGTGGCGCGGGATGATCCGGCTCTTCTTATTATCCCTGCTAGCATTCCCCGCCAGCTCCAGAACCTACAGAACATCACGCAATCGAATTAGGCCTCTCACTGCAGCACCACACCATAGTACCACCCCAAACGAAGTTGGGAAGAAATCCAAGAATTAGTTCAAACTAAGGGCACGCAAAACTCACCTCGGCAGCTAGGTACTCCAAAACGGCAGCCAAATACACAGGAGCCCCAGACCCCACACGCTGGGCATAGCGACCCTTCTTCAAATAACGACCAAGCCTACCAACGGGGAACTGAAGGCCAGCCTTAGAAGACTTGCTGACGGACTTCTTCCGCGCAGCGGCACCAGCACCCTTGCCCCTTCCAGACATGCCGACGAAACCCTAGGGTTGGCAGAAAAAAGCTTCGAACAATCACACTTGCAAGCAAGAACAACAGAAGGCTATGTAAAGGCAAACACGGGAGAAGACCAATGTTGGAATGGGCAGTAACGACACCCCCTTCCGTATTTATAACTCCCGACCTTAACGCCAAGGGAACGCAACGGGAACCTATGAGTACGCATTCCGATTTTGAAGCACTGAAGCGTGCCCAATTCTCCCTCCGATTTTCAATTTTCGTGTCTAGAGGGCTGGTTTTCCCGCCCATTTGCTACCCCGCCACATTTTGGTCGACGAAACTACGATAATTGAACCGCCTTCGAAGTGTTTAGCTGCTCACTGATTGTGTCTGACAGATTTGGTGTCCCTGAATTGGTTTAGGTTTGCAGACAAACTCGACACAGAGCAATTGATAGGTTACCACAGAATCATCTAAGTGCTTACTTCGGAATGTCATACCGGCCAGAATGCCAAGATCGTTTGATTCAGATATTGGCTGATCTTATGCTGCTTCATGTGGATACAGAGAAGAATCGATGACTTCAACCAGTTACGGCGTTGAGGCTTTTAGTTTGGGTCAGGAAATTAGAGTGGAATTAGGCACAATTGTGATCAGTAACATACTCCGATCAAGTCGTATAGAACGTGATTGAGGCCTTTATTTCAGTTAAGATGAGAATTCAAAATGCAAACTTGCAGTCCACGACTGCATAACTTGCATATCTACCTTATACATCTCCAATTCCTTTCAAATTCTCACACATCCTGAAATGTGAATACTACTCACGCTAGTCAACTACAAAGAGAATTCAAGTGGTAGCTCGAGCACTCCCACCATGTTCCAAGGCAATATTACGGAGTTTAATAACGTCGACTTAGAAGCTTCACCACCAGACTCGCGAAGAGCCCATGTCCGATTTGGCTGTTTTCTCAGATGTAAACCCGTCTAACAGGAAAAATGTAAGGGTGGAAGCAGATTCAGAAGATTCAGAATTCAAGAGAAACAAAACAAACCTTTACAGAATAAGGGTTAGTGCAACAAAATGAATGCGCTCAAATCAATCGAAAATAAATAACACAATCATTATTTAGCAGTACATGACCACGAAAAGACTATCTACATAGCACGTTGGAATGCCCGCCAAGAGGCCATAATATACCATATGTAAGCAGACAGGAGAGAGAAAATTTTGATATAGGGGGTGTTTCAAAACACCAGTTGAAAAAAAAGTAGCGGTTATAAATCACTCCTTATCGGCCTTCCCCTTTTTTTCCTTCTTCACTTTCTCGGGTTTTTCAGGCTTATCCCCTCCAGTCCCACCAGCAGTCTTCTTAGGGAGCAAGACGCTATGAATATTGGGGAGAACCCCTCCATAGGCAATAGTTACTCCAGACAGAAGCTTCCCGAGCTCCTCATCGTTCCGGATAGCAAGCTGAATATGACGGGGAATGATTCGGCTCTTCTTGTTGTCCCTGCTAGCGTTCCCTGCTAACTCGAGGACCTGCATATGTCAGTGGACAGAAGATAATTAGACACCGAAAGCAGCCACTGCATCAGCGTTCGCTTTGCGGTTAGGAGAGATCACGAACAATGATAAGGGAAGTGACCGTTTACCTCAGCAGCCAGATACTCCAGAACGGCAGCCAAATACACTGGGGCACCAGATCCGACACGCTGCGCATATCGACCCTTCTTCAGATAGCGGCCAAGCCGGCCGACGGGGAACTGGAGCCCAGCTTTGGCAGACTTGGTGACAGATTTCTTCCGGGCGGCGGCACCGGCACCCTTTCCTCTTCCTGACATAACGAAGGAAACAGAAACCCTACCACAACAACAAAAGGAACGAGCGAAAAATACAGGGGAGCAAGGCTAGACGCTGCAAAAGATGAGGACACAAGCGCACAGTGTGATGGTGAGAGCCAGAAGGCTTGAAGTTATACGAAGGAGACCGCGTTCCCATCGTAAAGCGCACGCGCCCATGGGCTTCTCGGCTGGCGGATCTGAATGCTGGGGATCGCGGGACCCTAGTTCTGCGAAGCTTCAGGCGGTGGGGTGAGTTCGAATCTCCCTCCAAATTCAGTCCCCGCTCCCGCCAGTCCTCGAGAGGCCTGGTCGTCGTGCGTTTCGTTGCTTGGCATTGAAGCGATGGATGTTTATCGTTATACTGATGGATGTGTCGATTTGGATGAACTCATTTTAGAATCCAATGCCGAGGAGTTGAATAAGCCAACTATATGGATGTGTTTTGAGATTTATTTTTGTGAAATCATCAAAAATATAGTTGAACCGTTGAAAACACTGACCTTGGTTTGTTATCCATGTTAATATTATACTCTATTTATTTTTATACAAATTTACAAATATTAATATATATATATATATATATATATATATATATTAATATATATAAATATAACTTAGCAAAACAAGTAGTATGCACTTGTATGCTTTCATATTTTAAAAATAATAAGATGATAAAAATAGTCATTGTTGATAAAATGAACAGTGCAATTAATTAAGATTAATAACTACATACTTAAATGTGAAAAGATGACTCAGTTTCAATGTATTAAAAAAGATTGTCAGATATAAAATTTAATTCATATGCAAAAAATTGTGCATATAAATTCAATGACTAGCTTGTGCAACCACGTAAATAATTAATTCTTCTGAATTGCTAACATTTATCATTTTTAATTGGTTACACATTTGTAAAAAACTATTGTGAAATATGTCATCAGATTTCTATCTTCTCAAAAACAAAAAAGCATATGTGGGGTACACATCAAACTCATGAGCATTGAATTGATTGAATGTCATGGAATATTGTTATATATATATATATATATATACACACATATATACATGTGCAATTTTCTAAAATAATACACCAGAACTTTTTTGTCTGTGAGATAAAAGATGATTTCTGTGGAGTCTATCCAGCTTCATGAAGCCCGTTTTATTAATCTTACAAAGATCCAAAATTGTCAAACAACACAAATGATGGTGACATTGTCTATAGTAGACATTATAATCGTTGTGAGTTGCTTTTATTTGTAATTGTTTTGTTAGTAGTGTGGAAATTAATAGTTAAACAAACCAACCATGCACTTTAATCTAACACTTTAATCTAACACTTTAATATGTACATCCATGTAGCATGTACACATATAAATATATACTACACACATTGTGTTATGATTTAATATGCAAAACTTGTAAAAAACTAAATGAATGTTTTGAATATTCTGTTCCTTACAATAAGTTTCTCAACTATTTGACAGTGAAAATATGAACAAAACAATAATTGATTTTAATTCATTTCTAAATTTGATCAAATGAGTGATTATTTTTTTAGTTAGTAAAAAACTTAATTTGACTCATATAATTAATCAAAAAATATCATATTAAAAGTGATAGACTAATAATATTACTACCACTTATGCTAATAACAGCAACACATATGAAAACAAACATTTTGATTGTTTATTGATATTCAAAATATGCATTTTAACAACAAATAAAGGGAAATATTAAATTGATCCATCTAAATCTTAAATTGACCCACCATGTGACTTTGTGGTTTGAAATCACTCCAAGGCTCCTCTTGAACAGACCCAGTTCATTAACAATGGAGGGTTTTTAGCCTAAGATACATGTCTATTAATTCAAGCAAATGACTTCAAACATCTTCTTGTTGGTGGGGTACTAGTACATTGTATGTATCATTCATTGTGGTGCCATTATGCTGGGTCAATTTAAGATTTAGGTGGATTGATTTAATATTCCCCTAAATTAATTATACTTAGTTGAAATAAATCTCTTGTATTCAAATATCACATGGTTGGTAAGATATGGTTTTTTACAAAAATATGATGAAATGTACATTTTATTTTTATTATATTAGAAAGTTATTGTATGTGTGTGTGTGTGTATATATATATATAATTCTCTAAACATTTTAATACAATGTCAAAATTTCAGCAAATTTTATATCACCAAGAAGATGTAAAGTTATTACCTCAAATTGAAGTTAGCATTCAAATTCCACATTTTATTTCCATAAAAATGCATACAAACAAATTGCCAGAAAAATAATAATAATAAAAAGAGTAAGTAAGTCAACAAACTAACATCATGTTTATACAATAACATACTACAAGGTCAGTTTCTTTGTATAAAAATGAAAAGAATGACTTAAAATTTTAAAAGCATAGCATCATAACATCAAAATTACATTTATTTAAAGAAACCTGCAACAAGTAATTTAAACCACAAATCTAACCTTATGCTCGTGCATGCAGTACGTTTTTCTTAAATAGTCTAAAGAATGGGTTATAAAAATTATCCAGTATAGTGATGCCACGTCAGCCCTAATTTATCTGAACCAGTTTCGGGATCCAATGTTTGTGTGAACGCTTGCTGAGGGAGGCGCTTCCGGAGCCGTCGCGACGGGATGAGAATGCAGACGTTGGAAAACCCTAATTCTGTTGGAAGAACCCCCATTCCAGCGACAGTAGCGTAAATGACGAAGGAAGAGGACGCACTTTTGCTTGCCACTTAGGCTACCAGAAGATTGCCAAATCGAGGCGTAGCTATTCGAGCTCTTGCACACCCTCCACCGTGTTCACAGAACCGGCAGAGCGCGGACTAAACCCCAATCAAGTCCATTAATCTTTTGTATGTTGGCTGGAATACAACCCCAGCTGAATTTGTAAGCCTAGAGTGAGTAGCATTTCTCAACTCTAATTCTTTGATCTCCCCCTCCCTTGCTGTTGTAACGAGATCCTTTGTACCTAATAAAAATACGACTCAATTTGTGCAAGAATGACATATATGGGCCAATTTGAGAGGCGCCCACATGAAGCAAAGACGTGGACCACCCACATGTACAACATCCTGTGCACCACGCTGGGATTGACGACAACAGAGACATTCTCCAGGTATCGAATTGAACTGCTGCATAGCAAATTGTCACAACAGATTCGTATCCGTGGATGAGAGAGAACTCAAGGGGTGAGGAGAAAGACACAGTGGAGCGAACCTCTTCGCATCACCCCACTGCAAATCCGATTTTAGCCACAAAAAGTTACGAAATTCTCCACTCCTCTCTACAGATCGCGATGCAGCATTGAAGTGCCCTCGCAATTGTCCGCCAATCTTCACCGCGTGCGATGCGAATGGTGCTAGAGACGTGATTTTCACAGCCGTGTGCAGGGCTCATTAGACTGTCGCCTTTCCGGGGGATTGCTGTGCAGGCGCTTCTTCCCCACCGGTAGCCTGCAAAACCGACCTGTATCTCTCTTCAAATTCGACCATTTTTCCTGCAGTGACTTTCAAGGGTGAGTTTATAAAGTTTTTTTTTTTTTTTAATAATATACATTTTCAAATGAAATTTCAATATGATATTGTGACGTATTTATCTAATTTTTATTTTATTGAAGTGAGATTAAATATGTAGTGAGATTAAAAATGATTCAAAGTATTGATATAATTTGTTTTTCAAAATTGGATGGATCTTATTTTAAGATGTAAAAACAGTATTAGATTTTATGTATTGTATAATATGAAATAAAAATATTAAATGTAGTAAATGGTGAAGAAACCTTATATCATGCACCAAGTGTAGTACAAGTTCTTGCAAGAGTTCTAACTTTGCTAACTCAGGAAATAGAAAACATAAGTTCTTGGAAAGATAAAGACATACTTTGCTTAACCATAATTAATAACTATTTCAAAATAAAATTGCACTGTTAATAAAATCTCATTAAATATTAAATTATTCTTGTATAGAAATAAAAATATTAATTAAATTTTATAATATTGCAACAAAAATATATCTAAAAAATAAATTAGACACTTTTCAAAATAAAATAAAATAAAATAAAATAAAAGTTTTACCAAAAATAGTTATTGAGTTCTAAAATTGTAATTATTTTTGAGTAAATTATAACTATTCTTGGTTACAAAACTCAAAAACATCTTATAAAATTCTTATATCAATGAGAAGCTTGCTATAAAATTATTATTAAATCATTGGTTCATTTCAAAACAATCATATATTATACTACAATCTCTTCTTTTAGACCTACTTTAAAAATAAAATTGAATAAAAAATGTGAATCTTTATAATAACATTATATTAAAATTATGTATTTATAAAGTATGAATAAATATATATATATTTTTTATTATTATCTGGATAAATTAAAATTTGACATAACTTTTTTATAAAACAAGCATTTCATATAATTTTTTTAACTAATTTCTTGATTGCATTGATCAAATGTTTTTTCTTTGAGTGATTAATCAATGCTTAACTTAAGATTCCAAACAAAACCACAAAAGTGTTCATTCTCAAACTATATAGATGCATTGCCGCATTATAAACAGATACACCACTCATAACAATGTAAACCAAGTGCAACCTCATAAGTAGACAACATTAGGACAAACCACAATACTACCAATTTTTTTTTAATAATACTAAAAATTATAAACACACCAATATCAATACCACAAACCATAGTATAGCTAGATTGAGTTTAACATTGTTGCACTACATACAAGTTCCAATATTCTCATTATGTTTGCTTAAACAAGAGGTTTTTTTCTCCAACTAGTTTGTCTTCCTATAGCCATATCTATCTTATTAATGTAAATATCTTATTTTTATTTTTTAAAAAAATTATCCATGTCTACAAGAGATGCTTTTGGATTGCCACAAAAAATCCATATGGTATATACATTAGATATAAGAAGCACCTATTGAAGGGGGAGAGATGACCATAAGAAAGCATCTACAACTAAGGGAGAATTATAAGGAGCAACCAATAGAGATACTAACAAGATGAGTGTCAAGCTTCAAAAGACTACAATTTGTTTAAATCTTATCTAAATTGAAAATAAAATTATATTTTTTTGACATCTTTATAAAAGGTGTTATTTAGCAAAAATAAAGATGCCAAAAAAACACCTCACATGCTTGGACTTAGATAAGATTTAAATATGTTATAATCTTCTAATATGCATGTATTTTGTAAGATAAAAATAAAAACAATAAAAAATCATTTTTACATTTTTTATTCCATGTTTGATTTAATTAGACAAGTTGTTCTAATTACATGTTTATGTCCTACAGACATGAATTTAAAAATTATTTCTTCTACCTAATTAGACAACCTTGGCAAGCTGTACCACAACATCAACAAAAACACCAACCCTAATTACATCAAACGACAACATCAAATCAAACAAATTAAAAATGCAAGTGTATATAAATTTCAACCTAGTACAATAGGGAGAGGGGAAGTGTCGTTGTAAGTACACAATATAACAGTACCAATACACTTACCAAAAAGAGCAGGCAATTGAGAATACATCTCCCTTCTACATCTTCACAAGAGTGAAGAAAAGTATATTGTACGCGTAGACAATACAATGAAATGTAGATTTCGTATTACGACGCACCGCCTCCGTCGCAACTCAGGCCATCGCCGTCGCAAGGGCAACGGATTGAGCGCCCTGCGCAACCGAAGTGCACAGAATGGGTGATAGAGTTTGCGACGCGTTGGGGAAGATGGATTCTGAGGTCGGGAACCTGGTTTGCCAGATGATAAATTACGGGGTATACAACCTGGATGCGAGAATTGTCGGCAGCATGTTGTTATACAAGGACTCGATGTGTCCCTTAGTGCAAATTCCAATGCAGCAGAATGTTCACCCAATTTGTCTATAAGCAGATGCTCCGTAGGGATCAAGCTGATGGTCAGTGGAACCAGATGGGGGACAGTTTTGGTCCTGATCGACTCATCTCCGTGCAACCAAGCAGGGAAGTCGGTAGCAAATTGTCCGACAGAATTTAGCAGAGTTTCGAGTCAGCGCAATGTTACCTTTGGGGATGGAACAAACTCAATATACATCAAGCGTTCATGACACAAGTTCATGGAACTGACTGCAACTTTTGCTAAAAGTATGAGCCAGATCGATGAGGACGATTTTGGAATTTTACACAAGATGGAAGGCGAAGTAGCTGAACAAGCTCTACACTCTCAGGTGCCCACACACATACACACACACAGACAAAGTTCAATGGAAATCCAGAGGAAATTGCTTACCAAGATCTGGTGCAGTTTCAACATGAGTAGCAATCCCTAGAGGGCGGAACAAACTCAACACAATCAAGCGCCTCCGTCATAAGAACCAAGTTGAACTGTGATCCAGACAGGTCAGACTAACAGCTTTGATGATGGCAGTAATTCACAAGTTCCGTGATCACTACCCAGAGCTTTGAACATGCGCCGCAGAAGAGAGTTCTTGAAAACAAGGTTGACGAGCTAATGGTTTGTCGGTTCACATAAATTGCACACCAGATAGAGATTCAAGCCTTTGAGAATTGCTGAAGCGGAGCCTCTCTTCATAAGAGTCGAAACGTGCTGAGCATCGGAGAGTGTGAGTGCATCATGAGGGAGGGAACTTTTTCGGGCTTACAGTTGCTTGAGCGTGGTGAGTTGTCTTTGGAGAGGAAGGAGAAGGGAGTTCACACGATTTACTGAGGGGGCGTGCCAGAAAGGTTGGCTGCTCTTCGCCCGCCATCACCACGTATGTCAGCTCCACGCTTGCGTCACAAGCCTTGACGTTGGGACCCAATTTCTCCTTGACGTCCAAGGATGTTGCATCGTAGCGAGCTCGTTCCACACCGCCTGCTTCCCAAGCCCGGTCAGCCCGTAGGACCCGCTCTTGGTCATCCCGAATTGCGCCCCTGACGCGCTTCCTGTGGCAAATGTACTGGAAGCAGATCCAGAGAACAACGAGAGTGACGATTCCCGAGCCAAGCATGATGAGGAAGAGCACGTAGATCGGCAAATTGTCTGTATCTGAGTTCTTGTGAGGCCCACCATGACCCCTTCCATCACTGTATCCCTGCCCATTGAAGTCATTGCTAGACATCTTCTCAGATTTCTACAAGCAACCTTCAAATGTCTTGCTGGTTCTCCTACATCTGTAGAACTAACAATCAATTTCATGAGATCAACAGCCGTATTATTCAGGTAATTGCTCTAATCGTGGTATTATATCTTGTGACACAACCTTCAATTATGACTATGCTTGTATCTGTGCGGAGAAGTTGGTGTCAAGATTGCCTGGGTCTTCGGTTCTCTCCACAGGTTCACGTATCGAGTTTCAAATTTTGGTCAATAAGTTTGTACAATGAACATGTACTCGGAGGATCTCGGTATTTCCATAAGGAAAGAAATTCTCGAATCCGCCTCCAAAAAAGTTAACTGACTGCGGCCAAGAACGAATGCATCTTCTATGGCAGCGCAATCCTTCTAAGTTTTCTTCCCAAAAAATGTAAGAGTTATAAATTCGACGACCACCGACAACTGCTATGAAACAAATCGTCCGCTAATTCCTATCGATAAACAAGTATCTTACACTCTCTGAATGGCAATTGGAGAACTTGCCTGCAGGAAGAACCAGCCGTGTTGAGGGAAGAATCCAGCGAACGCCTAAGCCACAAACGTTGTAACCTACTCTCGAAAGTAAAACGACTTCATGCTACGGGCGTCACAGTATGTAGAACTCCTCGCCGTGTACAGACTCATACTAAAATCTCCTGGATTTCTCTGCTCAAGTCTAGGAACGTACAAAGACCACGACCGATCTCACACCCAATTTGGATAGACATCCCCACTGCCAACTGGAGAAAAACAGCCATAGCTCGACAACTACATTCACTTGCACGAGACTTAGAGCAACCCGACTAATCTAGAACAGCTAATAATCATCAATGCGGTCAAGACCGCAGGGCCGCTACCAAGGTATACATGCGAGTCGCGTAGTGAATCTTGACTAAGGCCGTCGGCATTAGAAATGTTGAGCCTTTTCGTTGCGTCAAGCAGGAAAATTGAGAGTCGTCAACACGGCGACCCAAAAAAAGAATCCGATGGAGGAGAAAGGAGAAAGCCAAGGTGGCGAAAGTCAAGAAGATCCAACTTTCCTACAGATAGAACCTGTACTGTTCATCACAGTGGGGTCACAGTGCCAGCGGCTCTTCCGGCAATTCTGTGCCGAGAATGGTTTCCGTCACATATTGGAGATCTTTGAAAGAGGGTCTAAAGAGGGGCACACACTTGACTGAAGGTGAAGTATTCTAGTTTACTTTTATGACCGTGATCATTGTACATGAAAACTAAGGGTTGCAGGCACTGTCTGCCGCAACCACGCCGATCAATCTTCATCGCTAAATGGCTGCTGCTAAATTACACTAAAATACAAGTTGATGAATCCCGCTCCCCCAGTCGTGTAAGCTCTCTCCTCTGAACATCGAAAGGATGGCCAATATTGGTTGACAAGAATGGAACACCTCTGTGATGTCTAACCCTCTACTGTTTGTAACAAGCTAAGAAGAATGGGATAGACATTACTCAGCCCAGTCTACTAATCATGGGGGCCTTCCACAAAGGCGTCATTGAAAGGGCCTCTAGATAATCTACAACTACACTTGCTACTTGCTACAAAATCGTGGAGTTTACTCCCGCTAACTAAATGTATCAGGACAAGTTATAATCCTGATCTTGATACTGGATGAGCAGCATTGCTATAAAGATGCTTAGTCATGAAAGGAATCATTGCTGAAAGTAGAGCATCCGGACATTCTTCGTGCGGTAGATGACCACAATTTGGTACTAGCACAAGCCTCTGCAGAATCATCAGGAAGGGGGTTAGAACTTATCTGAGGCCGGAAGAAATCAAATGACCAAAAGTGAAGCTTGGGACTGCAGGCACGTTTCATCATCCCTACTTTGGCAACAGCTAACATTGACGAAGTGGAGTGGCATACCGAGTTAGGAAGCTGTGATGCCAAGGACTGGGTAGTCTTAATGGGCACCAAGTTATCTTGAACTCCAGCTACAACCAGGGCAGGCAAGTTTGATACACATCGTACTAACTCAGCTGCACTAGAGGTGGACAAAACTGCAGTGGCAGAGGTGGCCTTGCAGACTTCCGACAAGGCCTTGTCCCAGTTCTCTACACGAAGAGGTGCCTGCAGCAACAATGATATCTGTTACTACCATAGAAGTGTTTGAGGCGTTAGACGACACGACTTCCAATAAGATTGTCATTGGTGATAAACCAATTTGAGTGCAAAAAAAAAAACAGGAAAAAAAAAAAGAAAAAAAAAAGAAACAGCGAAGTTGTGCATACCTTATAAAAATCCAGTGTCTCTGAAGTGAGCTTTGAGGCATCATGCCAGGCACGACGAGTAGTAACTTGCGCAATTTCGGAGCGTAAAAGAGGCCTTAACATGTGACGCCCAAGGCGTGTTTGCAACAACACTCGAGCAGTAGATGATACAGCTTCCTTATCAAAACTGACACCTACTAAGACCACTCCTTTAACTCGAACCTGCACAGACCGAGGTTTCAGTGTGCAATGTTATCAACACTTCCCTTAGATTATGATGATGATCATCATCATGATAAATTGAAGGACCACGAATAAATTCTAAAATACAGGACAAAGAAATGAAGAATTGAAGAGTAAACGCGTGCGAAAGATCGCGGGTCTAACCTGAATAGAGTCTCTTGATTTCAGGGCCATTGCAGCAGCCATGAGTGTAAGCACGCCACCGTCAGAATGACCCACAAGAACAACCGAGGTCAAGCCTAGCCTCTGACAAAATGCGAAAAGCAAATCCACCTGCTCCATTGAGAACGATTGTGTCAAAAATCATGATATGCTTTACATATTCAAGGAGGCCTGTAAGCACCACGAAAACAAAGATCAGCATTGTATATGAAATACACTTAAATACCTGGGTCTGTAACTCGTAAGGGTTCGATAACCCTTTCGGCTCCCACTCAGACCTTTGAGGCCGTGAGGTCAGTCCCCAGCCCGGCCGATCGAAGGCCACAACTCTACAACCAACCTCTCTAGCTACGGTGCCCACTACATGCCTCCATGAAAACACGCCGCCTCCAAAACCATGAATGAAAATAACTCCTGATGAGTTTCCATGAATATCCCCATTCACGGATGGCACAGAGGACGCGACCCCGGGCCCTTGATGGGTTTGCTGCAGGATTGCTTGCCATGCATTGAGCGTTGTGGGACCATTCCTCCAACTTGTGGATCCGTACACTGAAGAATCATCACCTGAGTAACCACTCAACAGAGGTACCTGGACGGATGAATACATAGATCCAGTAGCAGTTGAACGCACAAGAGGGTTCCATGCAGTCAATATGTTTGCTAAATTTTCCGGAGTCAAGCTCTGTGAATATTGTGGCAATTCGTCTCTTTCGTATGGACCCTTGAACGATACTTGAGTAAATGTGCTGCCTTCGACCAACTTGTAGTGTATATACATCCCTTTCAAATCCATGAACAGGCTATTATAGTCAGCAAGCAGGTAAGCAGGTACATCCTTATCATCATCCTGTAGAGGATTTATCATCACATTTCTTTCTAAATCATTCGTTCGAGAATAAGTTGGCGAGGAGACCCGAGGAACGTGCTGGTACAGGGTCATGGACATTTTTCTGGCCGATGTGTCCATGTCCAATCTATCAAAGCAGAGCTTACGGCGAGCCTGACACCTTGTCCGGTAAGCTACAACAATGTGTAACAAAGAAAATAAAGCCGATGAGACCAAGAGCAGCGGCAGTGTGATCTTGTGCCTCCTTTCTCCAGGTGAAATAGGTGATCCCGTGGAAGCCTCAAAATGATCGAACATAGACGCCTTCACGGAGAGAAACACCATCGAACCGATCCCAGAAACGATAGTAACACCCAAATACGGACCGTGGCATAGGCTTGGGATGGCACAGACGGCATAAAAAACTGAAATAGCATAGAAAAGTCGAGTTAGAATATCATCAGAAGAAAACTTCTACAGCTATGGAAAGCTGCGAATACATTGCTTACAACACAGAGCCACGACAATTGAGTAAGCTACAGATATCTAGAGACACAGAGAGTAGAAGTATGTGTGTGTCTGCAGAGACTGGTGGACTTACAGAGAGCAGCAAAAGAACGCCCCAAAGACAGTAGAGGGATGTCAACAAGAGAACCCCGGAAGCTGTATGTTGCCCAATCAGCTCTGAATGAGAAACATAATCTGCAGCATGTGAAAGCGGAGAAGACGGTACATACGTCTGCAATGGAGACGAGAACAGGGCCAGAGGACACGAACAGTGACCCAAACATGTTAACAAGGAAGAAAAGAGTCCTTCCAGCTCTTTTCAGAGTTTCGAGGCTACCCCTCCCTGCACCCATGATAAAAGTCTTTTACACCTCAACGATTATGCTCTGTCGAAACTTGATGCGTTCTCTACGCATTCGACTTTCGCTGTACTAGTTCACAATGTAACCCCGCCCTTTTCTCAAACTGATTCGAAGCTATGAGCTGCAGTGAACCGCACTGCTTCATAGAGTAGTTAAAGAGATATGTGTTTTTGAAAAACAAGGCTCCTAGATGAAGGAGGAATATGCTGGAAAACCGCTAACACAGAAGCTCCCACCCTGTACACAAGCAAATGAATCTGTTACAATCAATCGTTTACTGAATGTCACACCTGCTCTTCTTGACTATCCAAATCCCGAATTTCTTCATAGATAGTTCCGGGAACACTAGCTCTCATAAATTCTTAGAAAATTCTCTTACTTGCACAAGATTGCTTGAGAGAGTGCTAGTACGCAAGGGTCCGGAAACACCTGACCGATCAACACTTTGTAACGATCCCTAGAGGAATTCAATAGAGATCTAGACAGAGTCCATGGAGCATTACAGCCCTAAGCGAGTGGCCATATAAGTTTTAACAAATAAGGATAAAAATAAAAATAAATCAATATCGCCTTAAGTTGGTAAATCGAGCGCTAGAAGGCGACCACAAATGATCACCATAACGAAGGACAAAATTATTTAGAAGCGGACTTGCCCTAGAGAAATTGAACAAAGGGCACTTCACTAGCTACAGGGGCTGGAGCAATCTTCCAACAATCTAACAACATTGAAGACGTGAGGAAGCAACTTGAAAAAAACAAATTCATACCGCGCACATATTTCTAGAAAGACCTAGCAGGATTACCTCGGAGATAGCAGCCTACTGCAAGAACATCTACCTGTAACTTAACTCAACAATAGAACACGACTCACGTGACAAACAGCACACAGGGAGCTAAAAGTCACACTTACCGTTTGACAAAAACCTTTCAAACATTGAAGTAGAAGATGTAGAGAGAGAGAGAGAGAGAGAGAGAGAGAGAGAGAGAGAGAAAAAACACGCACACGCTAGTGCTGAGGAAGTGTTGATTCCCTCCACCTTTATACTCTATTTAAGAATGGACGTAACATGAATCTCCAATCACTACAGCTGATCCATAAGTTCAAAGAAGCGCGAACAATTTCAATACCAGCTTCACCACAGACCTGCGTCAAGCAGCCGATCCTCAATCCCAACCCTTTGGGTTTCGCGTCACCACGTTGGTCCCATTGCATCACTGCACGACTCGTCCGGGCCAGATAAGGAATCGAACAAACTTGTCGACCAAGAAGCCAGCATAGTCACCTCCATCCGCAACCTCAAACCCCCTCCCAACACTTATTGGTACCAAACCCACTCTAACACTTATCTCACGAGTAGTGAACTCAAAAAACACGGCCCGACCGCCTGGACACAACCCCCCACTTACTATTGAACCGACATGCAGCGTCGAGCAGAGACACGGAACCGTGCGAGTAACAGGAAGCTCGCCTTGCTCTTCATCAACTGACCCTCGACTTCCTTCACTATGTGGAGAAAATAAAAATAAAATTTCGAGGCAGTCGACTTGAAGTTCTAATAGCAGACGCGAAAGATGGAGAGCAGAAGGTAAAAAGTCCAGCTTACCCCTCCCGCCCTCGCCCAACCAGTTACCCTGGCGCCCTGATTATGCTGCCGGATCTACGTGAGGGCCCAGTAGGTGAGCTTGCAACAGGGACATGGGAGGATGCGAGATGGTCCAATCCACACGAGATGGACATAAAATTGACCACCTCCCTTTTTTCAATAACCACCACTAGAGCTAAGCCTTCTACTCCGTCGCCGCAGGACGCGATATTCAAACGCAGGTGCGCCAAAAATGCTCACATAAACACAAAAACTAAACCCCTCAAGTCCGCGGCCATAGGGTCGATCGACCTCTAGACGTGCTATAATATCGGGGCGAATTCAACAACGAGCTAGCCTTGGGCGTGGCTAGTTCTGATCTCCGTGTCTAGTAGACCGGACCTTATTCTAACGCAGCCGTATGTAGAACCCGGATGCACAACTTCTGGCAATTAATCCCTCCGCTTAATGCAGTTTCGAGCTTGGGAGCTTTTTAAGCAACGCGCCTACGCTAGCTAGTGCTCTTGAAAACTATAGCAATCGGACTTTGCAATATGTTCCTGCCAAGATTGCCGGGGAGCTGATTAGTAATATTATAATTCTTGGAGTTGAGGGCGACACTAGAGGAGGAGCTCAGCAGTCACGCATAATTCATGCAGTTTGATTCCAATTTTTATTACTTAATGAATTTGTAGCACGAGAGCAACGATGCCCTGACAAGATTCTGAGAGTTCGTCCGGAAGTAGCGAATTGTAATGATCTGAGAGCAACAGTTGGTGATGCGTCAGAACCGCAACACTTGAGCTCGAGACGGCGTGATTCTCCACCCAAATTTCCAGCCATAGAAAAGCCATGTCGCTCTACACAAAATTCAAAAGCGGATTTGAGTAAATCCATCAAGACATGGATTCAAAGCGAGATACCGTGCGGAAACAGAGTGACAGTCTGTGAGATGTGAGAATAGAAGGGCATTCATGACGAAAGGTGCGCGCTCTGCTGGGCTGCTCTGGCATCGGCAGCCAAGCCATGATGCCGCCGTGAGGGGGATGTCGGGGAGGGGATGGATGCGGAACCCGGATGGGTATCAACTCCTCCTGGGTACCAATCCATAGCCAATTTCGACAGAGGCAGCTGCCCACATGGGTCTCTGATGCGTGCCCCTCATTCTCTCATGAAATTGTACCCCCTATAATTAAAATGGCAGATAATTTCGGTTTAGCATTGGTTTCCTATTGGAGTTAGATATGAAAACAGAAGTGGTTCTGGCGATTGTCTGATGAGCCCCCAACGGCGGTTCCTCGGCGATCTGAGGAAAAGATCACACCATGCATCACCTGGACGTGAAGCTGCGATATGCAAAATCCGTGCGTAACACGTGTAGGTGGCTCCCTGTAATAGCCACATTCTTCAGTCAGGTTCTAACCATTCTCTTTTTGCACACAAAGAACTGCCCATTCGTAGTGTAAACCCACTCAGGATTCCACATTCTCTTACGCCATTGTGTATTTTCAGTACGGATTAGGCATTCTGTCCCTCAGACAAGCTCACCAAAAAGCGTCCGTGGTCTGATTAAGTACAGCTAATGCAACTTTTGTGTCATTTGAAGTACAAACTGAGTACACTCAAATATGTCACAGAGAAAGCCCCCTGACCAGCAATCTCTGACCTATTGTACAATTCATGCAGCAGTCTGAAAACCTAAATTGCGTATGTTCTAATATAATCGTCACAAATCGGCTTCAGACATCAACCTTCCCATGAAAACGGCAGATGCTTACACGAAAATTATGGATCATCTGACTAAATTATTTTTATGGTTTGGTATACATAACCACATTATACACGTGTATACACAACTCAATAACCGCTTCAGCTCTAGAATTAGCTTACCTGCCTGAATCACCGAAGCAGCTAATCCCGTGAATTGGGTGCTAATCAACAGATAACTTTAGTCAACGATTGAAACAGTTCGAAATACTCGATCGCACAAGTTCGGCGTGCCTTAGATCATGTCCCCACTGTAAGGACTCGGCGGATAAGTCCTCAATAAGTACCCCAATTCATTTTTACCCCCGCACGCATGGGTTTCTGATTCCATGGCATATCAGTCGCCATTGCACCTGAAGATTGGGATCACCAGAATCAAGACTGGGTATGTAGAAGATTAATATTTGAAATTGATGTTCATTCACATCAAGGATTTTGTTTATTAGCTCCAAAAAGTTCTAACATGTTTGTTTAAACTGGTAGCCTTAGGGAAATCCTAAAGAAAGAAGCACAAAAAAAAAAGTATGGACTTAAAACAATATAATGTGCTTAGATAAATCAACAAATGAAGAAAACCAAAGTTGACATGTCCATCTACGTTTGGACCCAATCTTCTAGGTATTGTGAGTCTACCTTTGTCTTGTTGAAGAGTCTTTATAGCACATTTTGTTCTTTCAAAATGCATAAATATTTATTTAAATAAGGATTCAACCCCTTGACTGTTGTCTGCCTACTACTGTTTAAGCTTGGAGGCAACAAGTTAATGAACTGGAAAATATTCTTTGCATAAACTTTACCATTTTTAGATGACCATTTATTCATCCATAAAATTAAATATGGAGGTAATTTTATAAAAGTGAAGATGAGAAAGTTTGATACATCCTCTGACTTTTTTTTCAGTTTCCACTTAGCTAGACAAATGGTCATATAACTATATTGATGGATTTTTTTCATCCACTTATATAAAAGTTGATACAAAATAAATTTTATAGTGACATAAAGAAACATACCTTGTCAAGGATAAAAATATATTAATTTCATGATTTACATCTTTTATTTGTGATTATTACTTTTCTCAAACATTTTTTTAAATTTATATACACTATTTAAGTGTAATAATGTGTATTATAAACTAGTTAATGTTGATGGATAAGTAATTATAATGGCAAAAAACAAAATAACAATCTGTTTGAAAACTCACCAAACTGGATAATTTAATTTTAATTTTAAATTCTGGTACTGACACTGGTATTTTTCAGACTAACTAATCACAATTGTTTAATATTTCATATATGTATACACACACACATGCATACAACATACTACTAAAAACACATAAATGTGCATGTGAATATCTATATATAGGCATGTAAAAATGTTTATGTGCTTCAGCGATTTTTGATCACACTATCTAATGTCTCCAAGGTACACAAAAGCTATAAATTGCTCTTTTAAGCTGAGGGGGATTCCTATCTTACATCTCAAACCTACAACCACTTATTGCAAGTTCCTCAACAAATTTGAATATCCCCCCCCCCCCAAGTTTTGAAAACAGATGAACACAATTTTGCAAGAATAAAAGTGCAATATATATTTACATACATTGCATTCATTTTTTCCCAAAGTATTCTCCAAAATTTGAAGAATTATAAAATTTCAGGTAGTGTTCAAGCAAGTAGCGCTTATCATTGGGTTTGAGGTCTTCAAACTTCTTCAATCTAGCTTAGAAAACTCAGGAGTGCGTGGGGAACACCCTCAATTGCTTTTGTATAGGAAGGAAAAGAAAACACTCTAACTGACGCTCCCGATCGTTCAGTGGGATAATGAATGTTTCCAGCGATCTCAAACTTCCCCATGGTATCGACGACGTTGATTCTCCGTCAGTCCTGTCGACGGACGTTCGTTGCCTAGCAGCAGTTCGAACTGTCCTAGCAGTGCGTCACTGTCCTGTGCACGGTGGTAGGACCACTGTAAACGGTCTCTGACGGCAGTACGGAGAAACGAAAGGCTTCCAGAGCCCTCCGCTGTCAGTTGTCCGTTCCCAACCGGTTAGCTTTATTCCCTCTTTGTATCGAGCGGAGGAACGGGGATCTTGTTCCCAACGAGTGTCTCCTTTCAAACACATTCAAATGAATATTGTTGCCATTGGCCATTTTATCCTCGAAGGGATTGTCTTGCACCTTTCTCCCTCCAAAACAGTGGTTTGTTGAGCACGTACTTTTTTGGTTCTTCTCTTTACTCCTCTTCGACTTTTTACTTCTTCTTAAATGTTCTTTTAACTCTTTCCAACGGATAAAGACTAACATGCACCTAAGGAAATAAACCTCATCTACCTTTAATTAAGTAATAAAGACGTTAATTAGAAACAAACTCCACCAAGCTAAGGAATTAAATGATATGTGAAATTTTGTACTAAGAAAACATTGCCACGTTGCATGAATACCAACAAACTTCTTGTGGAAAAGGGCCCTTATTAGAAAGTTTGGCTTGTGATCTGAAGTTTTGAGTTCAAAAGGATGACTAAGTGATAGTAGCCTTCATGAGCAAAGGGTTCCTGTAGACAATTTCCTCAATATCAACATCGGTGGATCAATGTAAACATGAAGACTCAAGATTCTTAGCATAGCAAATTAGGAATTATAACATCTTACTAACAACAGCCGAAAGCGTTCACTGATTTGTGTTGTGTGAGGCTGGCAGAAAGGATGAAGCTGTTGAGAAAAATAAGGCCGGTCCTTTGCTACTAGAACTTTCTAGAACATTATTTTCTAACGCAAATAACTCGAATGAGAAATGCCACAACTGAAGGAGACGCTTTCAGAAAGAATGCTTCGCAACCTCTGATGGAGCCGACTCAGCCATCGCCAGCGACTTCCAGCTAACCCAACTAATCTCCACGTCAGATGCTACGAAATGGCGCGTGCCATTCCCATTCGACAACAAGTTGTTGGGACCACCGGGGGTCCGATTCCGACCCAATTCTGATGAATGGCTGTCGAAGAGTATTCGTTTTTGTCCACGTCTGCAAGGCCACGTCAAACATGAACAAGCCGAGGGATGCGGTGAGAACAGAAACCTAGGGTTTGGGATAACATGGAGCAGGATTCCCGGTGGCCTGTTTTCATCTGGCGAGAGCGTGGCCTTATGGAGAATCTCATTAGATTCCATCGCCGGTTGCCCAACTTGACCTGTTCTAGAAGCCCGTTGCTTTCGCCCGTGGTGACGTGTCTTTCGGCCGCCTTTTGGAGGTTTCCATGTTGGCTACTTCTGGGTGCCCACCAACCGGATGATCCCGACGTCAGCACATGGGTTGTTGCCTAATCCGTGCTCTCCTTTTTACCTCATTCCCATCGTCTGCTTCTTCTTCTGTAGATTGAGATCATACTTCAAAGACTTATTTTTTAATGAAAAAATTAGAAAAATCTTCAAATCATTCATTCTTGTGTGTGTAACATTAAATGTGTGTGTATGCATGTATATATGCTTCTGCGAGTGCACATGGGTTTGCTTAATGATGTGCTGTGTTTTTAGACATATTGCAATGCTGTCAGAACACGCGTCATTGCTTTAAATAGAACTGTTTTTGTGTATACTAAATATGGAAATCATAAACTGATTTCGAGAAGGAAACAGTTTAATCGTTTTCTATTTATTCTTGATGGGTTTGTGTAATTTTTCATATAATAAGAGCAATTTGTTAGTGATAAGGATTCAGTTGTTTGAATTATTCTTCATTGTGATTTTATTGCTGTTTATCACAAATCAGTAGAAGTACCATGTTTTTAATCTTGATGCAAAGCATTCAATTCTTACTTTAGTGCAACAATGCATCATTCGTACATAAACTAAACCACGTTATGAAAAAGTCTATTTAAAACAAAGCATAACACTACATTGTTAAAAATAACATAAAACGTAAAACCAATATATGGCTTTTCATGTCATTTGTTGTAAGAACAAACAAACTAAAATTTTATGATCAATCTAAACAATGATAAGAATTTCACAACAAGAATCACCAATATTTTTAATTATTTATTGTTTCTATTTAAATCAACTAGGAATTATTGCATTGACACAAAGGAATCTGATTGTTGTTTAAAATATTTGTGTGTAAGTCAATTGTTGGAGTCGCACAAAACTCGTATACGAAATTATGCAAAAATAAGAAAAATTAAAAACTGCTATCAAACAACATTTATTTAACTTCAAGTGTGTCTTATACTTTACTCTCACAATTTGAATACAATGGTTTTACAATTGAACTATCATTAGTTCTATAAAAAAATAAAAACAAAAAACAAAAAAACAAAAACAAAAAAACAAAACAAAATCCATATTCAGGAAAACACTAATCAATAATGATGTTAAAATAACACATGCTGAATGTGTCAAAACATTCGTTTCTAACATCACTGATAACAAACAAACAATATATTTGTAGCTGCAAGTGTGACAAACTAGTCCAAATTTTATTTATTTATTTATTTTTAAAGATAGGAAGACGTTAAAAATTAGCAATATAATGCATTGTGAAAGCGAGTGTTCTTGAATCACAATTGATATAATATATATGTGTGTGTATACATAAGTGTATATATATATATATATACATAAGTGTATATATATATATATATATATATATATACAGGTGTGTGTGCGTGTGTTTTTGTAATTGTGGGTTTATATGAACACACAAGAACTCATTAGTTTTACTGTGGCCAGGGAAGACGTGTGACCGTCCCACACCTATAGCCGGGGAATACCAGGACTCTCCTCCAGAGTTTCCGTGGAGAACAAGGGATTGTGGCTCAGACGCCACCATCATGAGGAGAATCTAAGAACTTTCCAACGCTTCTTCTAATTCACCGAATCCAGCCGCTCACCGGCGATGTTCAGATGGTGGAAGAATGAGCAGGGGCGCCAGATTCGGCACTCCGATGAACGAAAGTGGTGGATCATCGCACAGTCCCGGACACGAGAAAACTTCTGCTCATGAGGAACCAGTCCGGCACCTCGCTTATCCTCTATCGGCGCCCTGTTCTTTGCCGTCGAGGCTTTGGAGAATTGGTTCGTGAAGCAACTGGGCAGGCTGGTGGTTGTTCCCCCGCAGGAGACTGGGAGCTGGAGAGACCAAGCCCACAAGCAACAAAAGCACATGGGTTTCGTATGCGGCTGTCGTTGCTCTCATTCCAACTGCGACCCTTATTCTATTCTTCCTTCCAGCTCCGTCAGGAGCTTGCTTGGCAAGTTAGCACCCCGAATCTTAGGTCCTGCCACCCTGGAGTTCTGACTCCATTGGTTTAGAGCGGAGCGTGGAATGAACCTCTCCTTGGCAATTGAATAAAGAAGATGCAGAAGAAGCCGAAGAAGCAGAAGAAAGAGTAACTCTGGTTTAATTGCAGATAACTTCGTCTTGTTGTAGAGTCGTTGATTTCGATCCTAGAAACCAGAAGCGAAATCGAGCTTAAACAAAGGAGATCTGTCAGAACTGCCGGACTCCCACCTCAGCGAACTCCCCAATCGTTCTGGAGGTAGCAAAATCATGCCCACAATAGTACCAACTGAGATAACGAGATCCAGCACTTCTGACGCAACCCCGGGTTTGCAGCTGGCAGGAGCTCTGTGGAACGAAACAACGTCGGGTCAGACGGTGACAATTCCAAAGGCGCTCTATTGAAGATTGTAGTGTCCTCCGCGAGCAGCCAACGGGAGAAGAACACGTACCCGTGCGCAGATGACAGGTCTGACAGACCCACTGGGCGCAAGTTCTGCTCTCTCACACACTCACACACACTGGCAGCACTGGGCTCCATGGAGAGCCTGCTCGGTGACTTCTGGGCACCCTCACATGGTGATCGGTCTCTTATTAATGTACGGGGACAGAGGACAGCCTCTCCGTGGTGCCCCTTCCGTTCTCGGCTCCTCTTTCCCTGCTGCCCATCATGGAGTTCTGTTGCCTGTGGCGGCCACGGCGCAGTGAGTGGCTATGGTGGGGGAGATGGAGTGATGCTTGGGGGACAGCGGCTTGAAGGGACTCGGTGACGAGTTGCCATGTGCATTAAGAGCGCTTTGCAATGAATATACAACAATCACCTGATATGGATGTATATATATATATATATATATATCTATAGCCATCTCTCCCCTCCGCAAGTTTTGTCTCCTCCGATTGTTGTTTTGTTGATTTTTCTTGAAAAATGACCAACATCATTTTGAATATCTAACATTATGTGCTAAATTTGATGTTCAGAATCAACATTTTGAGATAACGTTAAATGATTATGATTCAAACAATGCTGTCTGGTTACCTGAAATCCACTGAAGATTGTAAAAATGATTTGGGAACAGCACTTTTGTTTACTTTTTTGTTCCACATAAATTTTACTGTGGTGAATGCAGCAGTACATCAACTTCATAATTTAGTGAGAACACATACTAATTAACTGAGAAGTGGCATCAGAAAGTGGCGCCTGTGCTGTGGGTCCTTTAATAAGAATTTGAATCGTCCAGACAAGCGTGGATGGTGATCTCTCATTCAAAGAAAACAAGCTTGACTAGCGTGCTTCATCCAAGCACCATTGAAGAGCAGACTCTGTAGAGACGATGTTGAAGTGAGCCAGCATTTGTGCAATGAACGATTCATCATGTATACTAAGTGCTCTGTTTAGACAGGTTTAACTGAAACCAATACTGGTCAACCAAGCGAGAGCAATACCGATCAATGCTAAGCGGCACACGGCTAGATAGAGACAAGTTAATGAGAGATGTGCTAAGTTCATCGTTTCGAAATCACCATGCAGGCCATCTAATTTGCAACCTTCATCATCAATGTAATAAATACATGCAGGAAACCAGCACGGATGACAACTGAGTCTCTCTGCATGCCAATCCAATCACGCTGTGACAACAAGCTTCTCGATTACTTTCAGTCAGAGGAATGACATTCAACTCGTTCGTTTTCAAAACAGTGTACCACAACTACTGAATTTGTTCTGCTGCAAATACCACAAAGCGATTCCACAAACACGGAGCATCGGTAAGTTTCATGGCCACACGTGGGTTTCAGCATTACTGCACTAGCTCTCTGTCTAAAACAGACACCGCGTACACATTCCTAACCACCACCAGTAGAAGGAAAAATACCTCAGAAAGAATTACTATGCCTACAATCATTTAACTACCGGCCGAGCTAGAATGCATCAGCAGCATCGAGTGCAGCACCTTGAAACTCACTTTTGAGAATAATCGCAACAGTAGCTTCACACCAGCTGATTCAAGCAATTTGCTTTTTGAAATTCCACTGTCAAAATTGATGTACAGTTGTAAAATGTGCAGACAAACATGGTGAGAAAGTGGGAATTTAGAGGGAACTGAATCGGGAAGTTAGTTGTGCAGCTTGCTGCACTTACAGGAGTGCTTGGGGTTGGTGCAACTAGACGGCGATTTCCAGACTGAGGTGAAAGTGGTGGGCTGCTTGCGCCACAGCAGGGTCACCACATTGGTTTCAGTGAATGCTACCTCCCAAAACTCGCTGTGGTTAGCAACCAGATTCTGAGATACTTTCTTCGTCTCTTCGCTCAGCTCGCGCGGCACGAATCCGGCGCGCTTGATGCGCCGCGCCCACTGCGGATACGACTCATTTCGTTCGATGCGGGCGATGCCCTCGCATGCCACCATGTTGAGCAGCATCATGGCACCCTCGTACTCGATGATTTGACGCTCGTCCGGGTCGCGACCGTTGTAACCAACGTCAATCGACTCAAAGCATCTCCACCAGAAGGAGACCGCGTTCTGGAAACGCGTCAGGAAGTCCTGGGAGCAGTGATCGCAGTCGTTGTCGCTCTGGATGAAGATGTGAGGATCTAATGTGAATAAAAAGTCGAGGAATTTGTCCCGGGGGGACAGGTGCGGTGGCGAGGACTTGTTGTCGAGTTCCTCTGATAGCCGGTGAAGACGAAATTGGCAGACAACGGCTAGAATCTGCACAGTAATTTGTAGTTCATGATCCTTAAAGCCTCTGACCCTAAACCACCTTCTCAAGGATGATGCAAACGGCAATTTGTCTAGGAGAATTTGACGTTAAACCTGGGACATGTAAATGTGAGGATGTGGGAATGTGCGAGTGTGTGTAATTTACCTCCCCATCTCTGAGTCTCAGATCCTCGCGAGTGACGCATTCAAGCGGTTTTCGCACCATGTTCACTTCCACATGCAAGCCGAGAAGGCTGGCAAATTTCACCAATCTCGTCATGAAATCAGCGGCTTCGGAGACGCCCCGGGTTCGCAAGTTGGGCTCTTCTCGCTGAAGGTCCCTGATCATGGTCATCCTCAGAATGGACGGCGGTCCGCCAGAGCGGCTGACAAGAGCGTCAATAAAGATGGGCCATTCGATGCCTTTGCCAGCGCCGATGTCGATGATGTGCAACCTGCTCTTCCCCGCGCAGACTTCCAACAGGGTTTGGCTCGCGACGGAATAGCAGTTTTGATGCCAGGGGACGTGTTCGTGGAACTTCACGAGAGCACGGTGCACCATTTTGGGACCGTAGCTTTGTTCCTGATCGTAGTGCCTCGGACGCAAATACGTCTTAGCGGCTTCCATTCTCCCCGTAATCCTACAGAAGAGTGCACGGAGTCCATAAGCTGCATATCGCTGATTGGCATCGCCGACCACGGAGGCTAGATCGTTCAACACCCACATGAGGTGCTGCGTTCGGCTGATGTTCTTGCTGGCTATGGCAGCTGCGCAGAGATTCAGAAGCTGCTCAGCCCAACGTGATTCACCCAGGCTTCGCAATCCTGATTGTCCAGGTGCCATCAAAGTGGAGAAATCACTCTCAACTCCGGGTTTCGTCTCATTGTACAAATTTCCTCCGGAAGTGTAAGCCGCTTCCCTATGATCCGGAAACCTATTGTATTGATGACTGGTCTGCATCTGCTCCCTGTAATTGTTTTCAGGTTGAAAGGATTGTTGCACGGCTGAGCGCTGACGCTCTCCGAAATTCGAGGCTATGCCTGCATAGCCCTGCGAACCAAATCCATAATTCGGTGACTGTGCATGGCGGAGTTGATTACCACTCGAGCCAGTGTTGGAAATTCCATCAGAGACTGAATCCTCCATGACCATATCCATAAAATCCGGTCTGGTTTCCATCACAGACTGATGAAAACTCAGGTCACGATTTTGGGCGACTTTGGAGCGCTGATGAGGTTGAGCCCGCTCAGCGAAGTATCCCGGAGGATTTAATCCAAACGAATGTCGTGTGGAAGAGGAAGCATTGCCGTATCTGGTCCGAACGTTGCTAGAGCTCTCGGCCTCGTCCTGTACAGAATGCGAAAGCATGTTCCAGGTTTTTTGATCTGCAACAGGTCTGGAAGCAGGCTGTGTTTGATTTGGCAATGGAATTGGAATGCCTGGTGTAGATTGATTGACATTGTACACTGCATCGACTACATTGATGTCTCCGGGAGTTGCATCGTACTGCGCCGATGTTTGAGCGAGGAAGTCTGATTCCAAGTTTCGCCAAATGTCCTCGTATGCCTGCACATCGATTTCATCCTGCACGTTATAGAATTCTTGGGAGACCGGCGTTTGCATTTCTGGCGCTTTGTGACGATGCATGGGTGGGGCGCTGAACTGCTGAGCAGGATGAAGCTGAGCTTGAAAACTCGAGCCGGGCTGCACCGCATACTTTGATTGCGAAGTGCGTCCGTAACTGGCATTGTAGTGAACATTCCCACTTGGTGGCTGTCACAAAACATCAACAATCAGTACCAAGTATGTACAGATTTCAGTAAAATGCTGGTAAGTAGCGAACCGAACGAAAAATACAATGCATCACAAGTCTCATTGAGGAGGAGACGAATCACTCAACCTGCAGAACCTGAGAGCCACTCGAGACAGAGGGTATGCCAGGATCTAGGATATGCGGTGTCTGAGAATCCTGCGATGTCTGTGGAGAGCCCTGAAACCCCCAAAACAAACCCAGATCTTTAGAATTGCATCATAGAGATATCAGACGTGTTGCGAAATCTTTTCAGATCTTTTCGATGAACAACTTTGTCCCAAGTGCAGTGTGTATGGGAGATTGAATGACTCACTAGATAAACGTATTCAAACTCTGGGTTAAAATACGGGTTGACCCAGGTTTGTGCAGCACCGCGCCGATCCAGATTACCTCTACTCATGTCCATGATGTGCTGGCCCGCTCCTCCCATATCATTCGCAAACATAGCGAGGTTCGAAGATGCGGATCCGTATACATTTCCATCTCCAGAATGTGGAGAGTGACCTACCGCAGACCTCTGTGAACATACACACCAATGCGAGAGGCAAACTTCGTCAGACTCATCAGACGACAACAGAATAGAAGAAGAATAACCCACATTAGCGATTGGAGGGGGGGCAGCGTTAACACCTGCATTGTACTGGATGGGCACGGAGCCTGCGGAAGGCCATCCGCTCGGCGTGATGTCTGCCCATTTCAAAAAGAGCTTAGAGACCATTTTAGAGTGACGATTAGCTCCGCAGCTAAGGCCTAAACCACGCTACATTCAAAAAACTCAGTGGTAAATGGAGAAAGTGCAGAGCAGTCACCCTCATGGTATTAATTGGATTCAGAAATCAGCCGGCAACTTTCGTCGCGACTCCAATGGGTCCTGAGTCAACAAGGTTTCGGAAGATCCATCATCATCCATGCTTCGCTTCTTCTTGCTAATATGTTACGACCTGCACATGTCGGCTTGTAAACTAAAAGCTTACTGTATCATTGTAGGGATAATACTATCTTCTTGCGCCGCCCTCTCGACAACCTGCAGAGTGCCATTTTACCAATTAGGTCACTCGATGTGTTCAAAGAAACTGGACAAGGGTAGATGCACAAAATGCGAAGATAAATCTGATCCTTCCTTCATTCCAAGACGAAAGGGTATAATGTTCTAGAAAAATTTGATTCTTAGTTAGAATTGGGGAACAATCTTGTGACTAGGCTGCTCGCTAGCTGAAGATAATTTTGCCGAAGGATGGTGTAGACAAAAGGTGTCCGTTCCTCTGACCTAGTTGGATCGAATAGATTCGTAAGATCCCAAGGGGCATTTACTGGATGAAACTAAGACCCAGGGCTTATATCACGACATGACTCCGAGAAGCACATAATCTGGCCCTGTGTCACCCGATCTGCTAAATTATGTCCTGATTCGCACACCTCAAAATTACTCTAAAGAATCCGCCTATATTGGCTAACCTCCCGACATCGACACTCAATCCTTGAGTGTAATCATCCCACTGGACTAGAATCCCACACCTGCTACCAGACCTCCGACAGCAGATTGAGCAATCGTCGAGAAAGAACATCTCGTCGATGATGTGTGAAACATAATAGGTCCTATTATATCATGCGGAATCAGGCGAACTACGTGTTCTCTCCAAGCATCAGTACTGGCACAGAGGTATCGAGCGCATGCGTCAAAAGCAAGCACTATGCTCGCCGTTACGCCTCTGCAACACAGCAAGAACAACCAGGGTTTCATCCGATATGGGAAGATAGATAGAAAGAAAGAAAAAGTGTTTTCCTCGTATGATCATGACGAGGATGGTGTCAGCATCTTCGTTGTTTTTCACACCGAGTGCTTGCTTCGAATCGCTCTGGCTGAGGGACGAAGAATCAGATTCTCTAGTTGTAATAGCTGATACATGTCTCCGCACATCCAAACACTTTGATAGGAAATCGTCGCTCCCTGTCACTCCAACTGCAGAGACGAATACGAATCAATCTGCACCAGAAGCTACGAGAACGGGAGGGGAGCGGAATGATGATCCACGGATAAGCAGCAAGATAACTGTGGCTTCGGATGATTCCTTTCTCGAACACTGTACAGCGTCGTATTACTGGAAAAAAAGTACAATGAACAGCCGATTTCCACTACTTACTCTTCCTCGCAAGACTGCGTAGTTGAGCAGTCAACGAGTAGCAACACAACGTTACGGAAGCGAATGTGACCGGAATTAATAGGCCACCCAGGGGGCGGGGGCTTTGCATGCAGGACGGAAAAATCTTGACAAAGGGATTAAATGCCAATGTTCGGCATCAAAAACCGAGAGAAGACCATTTCCACCCCTACAACTAGATTTTCTGCCGTGCGCATCCATGTCTACAAACTAAAGAGCCCCTGATCCTCAAACCTCAGGCTGCCGACCACTGCAAATGGTGCATCCTTCATCCGCAGCTAGCTCTCTCTCTTTCTCTCTCTCTCTCTCTCATTGATAAGAAATCCGTAGCAGAAGAGCTTCCATTCAGCCACACAGGCAAGTGTTGAAAGCACCTAGCGTCAGCAAGATGATGAGACGAACTCTATGGGACCCTCCACGACAAATGCTGCTCACACATACGCACTCACAGCCGCACACATAGGTTGACTCCCTTTGCCCCTTCCCTCCTTCCTCCGGACCTGCATCCGGATGAGGATGTGCTCACATGGATAGAAATTTGAGCAGCTCGAGATCAGTTACTCCCAGTTCAGTGACGACGCGGACGAAGATTTTTATCTTTTCTCTCCTGTACAGATGAAAGTGCAAATCTGGACTCAATCAATTTGTGACTGCACACCGATGCCGTGACAGATACAAGTGGGGGGGGGGGGGGGGGGCGGATTGCACTGCGGCATTGATCAGGCCCTCTATCCAGCCGTTCTCTTTTTCCGCGAAGATTCCGATAAATTCTGCGTCAGCCGACCCGGAGACCTTCCTCCTCTACAAGCATCATCCTACGGAAGATGAGAGCTGGGTACATATCTCACCCGCAGAGCTGGTGCTGTTTTAAATGCCATTCAACTTGGCTGGTAGCAGAGGACGTGATCCGGTTCCGGGGTTATTGATAGCCCAAAGCACACACTCCAGTCCACCCTTTCTCGCCGCTACCGGTCGAATCTGGAAACCCTAGTGTCATGTGAGGGTGCCAGGATTCCGCCCCTCAATTTCCACCTCTATCAATTAGCTGCTGGAGGGGCCCCACCGCCGTCCAGAGTCCGACCAACCGCAACGCGACTGCACGCAGCGACCTCTGCAACGCCGTTCCGCTTTTGGTGGCTGGTCGGGGCTGCGTCGCTTATCTCGGGGGCAGGGCAGCTGTCGAGAAGGGGGTTGCAGTCCACGACTGCGCCGCGACTATTTACAGCATCTCCCTCATGCTTCGTCGACAATGCACACCTTGTCAGGGCGGAGGCGGTGGTGATCCAATCACCGAATCCTGTGCTTGGCATCCCCGCGCTGGTTGCCGATGTCGTGGAATTGCTCCACGTTGCCTCGGCGGCAGCGTGCAATTATCAATCATTTTCCCTTCTCTTCCCTTCCTCTGCGGTGCGGTGTGTAGCGTTGCAATGCAATGCGCGTCTGCTTGAATTCGTGCCCATGTTCGGCAAATCGAAGACGCAGGGAGGAGCCTCTCCTCGAATCCTTGAGCTTTACCCGATGCCGCACAATCACAGCAGCCCACGGCAGTTCTCATCGGCATCTGTGGGAACATTCTTCTGTCGTTCGTTTTTGGATGAATGAAACGTTCGTGAATTTTTGTGTATATGAATGAAACTTGTGTGTTTGAATACAATTGTAGCTCGGTGAGTTTATAATTTATTATTTGTTGCAAGTTTATTTCTTACAATCACAGTTTTTGTTTTAAGTTTTTTTTTTTTTTTTTTTAAATAGGATCTAGTTTGTACTTTTGTACTGTAGATACCATCTATTGACAAAAAATTAATACTGTAGCTGATTATACAAAGGTAAAATTCTGTCCAGTATAATAATCTATTTGTGTCGTTTGTTTATTTCTTTGTTGCTTGTTTCTCATGTGAAATCCATCCTTGTATGAAATAAATATATGTGTGTGTGAGGTGTTCTTAAATACATACTTGTGACACACCACGTTTTAAAATAGGGAAATTCAACATGTTTGGTTTGAATGTATAAACTGATGCAAGGAATGTGAAATTGGATAGCAATTTGTTGAGTTTTTATTACTGTTATTACATGAGTTTGAGTGTGTATATGATGTTATACAGTGTATACAGAAACACAATAGATAATTAAATAAATAAACAAATAAAGATGTTTGCAATAAAATGGTTGGCAGCAACAACATGATTTGAGTAAAATACCAAAACATTTTTGTGTAATAATTGTCCATGTACCAGAACACAATTATTATCAATACCCCAACAAACTGTGTTTATAAAATACAAAACTGAACGAAGGCAAAGAAAAAGAAAAAAGAATATCAACATTTTTATTTAATTAAAATCATCAACAACACAAAACCAAAGAAATTCAAATAATAAAAAAAAATTCAAAATTTGTGTACATGATTAGATTTTCAACTATAGATATAGACATATATATATATATATATATATATACACACACCTTGACAAGATTGCTCTTGTGATGAAGAGATTTGACATTAAATTTGATATCAATTCAAAAAATTAAATCTCCATGAAAATATTAATCTCATTTTTAAAACAACATATAAATAAATTTATATCTTATATAATAACAACCTTTGTCACTATCACCCTTTAGTACCATAAATTATATAACTTTATTGGTAAGTTGCATTTCAACAAACATTCTAATAGTCTAAAGTATTTGAAATGTTGAATACATATTTTTACATATTTAGAGTAACTCATCAAACACATATGTTTTGTAAACACTAAAAAATAACTATTAAAATTTAATATTTCTTCAATTTAATGATTTCCACAACTGACTCTTTCGACTTTAAACTTACTTCAAGATAATTGAACATGCATCTGCATGTGTGCATGATAGCAAATAGCTTCAATGGTTTGTCTTTTGGCTTTGGAAATCTATTTTTCATTCTATTTACAAATCATCAGCGCATCATTTCAACATTGGAACTATCACATCTTAATTATAGAAAGTGTTGAGGTGAAGATTAATAAACAAATGATTGCCAAGTAGAGCAAATTTTCAAAACAAAACAAAAACAACACAAAACTGAGTTTGTTTGCAATGAGAAGTTATATAGTAATGAATTGTTGAATTTGAAATATGACGGTAAAAAATCTAAAATCAGTGTGTATTTGTGTGTTGTCAAATTGGTATACTTAATTAAGTAATTAATTACAATGTTTTTTCTACAATTAAAACCAGTTTTTTTTTGTAACATTTACTTGATACGCACTGACTACTTTTTTCAGAGAATAATTGATGAAATATTCATCATAATTACTTCTTGTTTTGTTTTTATTTCTTTATTTTTTTAATCATTGGCATGTTGAGTATGATTTGCTATAGATCTATTTACCAGATTTCAAACAAATTTTTATATCATTATGTTCATCCTACGATCTTATCAATCTACAAGCCAGTTTTGTGTTCTTTGTCAAGTTCATTAACTATTGTCATTGTTATTAATATTCCAGTCTCATGGACGACTTAATCGAATACATTGGTAACTTTTTTTTATATAATTTGTAACTAATGTAAGTTTTTTAGGGTAAATTTTGCAACTTTAGGAGATGCTGAAAATGTAAGAAACTTGAGCTTCGCGACGCAAAAAATTGTTTGAAATGCCCGAATTTAGCGACTGTTTACAAAATTGGCTTCTTGCGCCCACTTGTCACAAAAGAGACATGAATCATGTGAAGGATATTCTGGTTTGGAATCGTCGTGCCCTTAAATCTCACGCTGGTCACCTCTGGCAAAGCCACGCCGATTCCGAACTTCGCGAGCCAAGTTCCAGACCTAACCGAGCCTCCACCCACCATAGTTCCCACGCTCCTCTGTGGGGAGCGTGTGTTTCCGGGTTTGGGTTCCCCAGTGGCCTTAGGTCGTGGAGGTGATGGCGACACGGTCTTGGGTTGGTCCGTTTCGTCACCTTGATGGGTGTAGGGGTTCCATGTGGAACGGTGACTGGTGCGCGCACGGCCTACAACCCTAAATTTGGATGCCACGTCGTTATTACATTATTTGGTGGCCTTTGTTTTGAGAGAAATATACTTGAGTGAGTTGTTTTGAGAGAAATACACTTGCAAAAGTGATAAATGACAATACAAACCATGAAACTAAGAATTATACAATTTTATTTTTATTATTTTCAATCAAGCACTAAATAAAACAATAAAACAGAAAGAATAAATAATACAAATAAAAATGTAAAACACATATTAAATTTTTTTTTAAATATATATATATATGCAACATTAAAAAAAAAAATGAAATGTAATGATGTATTTTTATCGTTTGAATTTTAAATATATTTTTTATTTTATACATATTAAAAGAATTTTTTATAAAATATTGGAGTTCTTTTTCTAAAAATTATGTTAATTATATATATATTCTAATTTTTATAATAAAAATTAATATGAGATATAAATACACTAAATATTTTTTAGATTTCACTAATATAATATAATATAATTCTTACAAGAATTTATATTTAAATTTGTAT
This sequence comes from Physcomitrellopsis africana, assembly GCA_036785485.1. Lineage (NCBI taxonomy): Eukaryota > Viridiplantae > Streptophyta > Bryopsida > Funariales > Funariaceae > Physcomitrellopsis > Physcomitrellopsis africana. The sequence continues at coordinate 137,651 of JAWRVF010000798.1, forward strand.
TTAAATTTATATTTAAAGTCATATTTAAATTTATATTTAAATTTATATTTAAATTTATATTTAAAGTCATATTTATATTTATATTTATATTTAAATTCTTGCAAGAATTTATATTTAAAGTCATTTTTTTTTCCTTAAAAAGATTACACTTTGGATAGATAAAGAAGAATATGTTACTAAAAGTAGCAAGTATATAATAAAAGATAAGTAAACAAAAATACATAGAACCAAGTAGAAAAATATTAGGTAAAAATCATATTTATTTAGAAAATATTGATAAAACTTTAGATTAAATTAGATGTACAATTGCTTTTGAATAGGCCATGTGACTATAAAAAATCTTTCAGATTTTTATTTTAAAAAAACCACTATTAGAGCAAGGTAAAAATATGATATTTAATTAAAAAACTTGTTTTTCTTTTAAGTGTTTCTAAATGGCTTCATTGATAATTAGTAATATCTTTAATTTTCTCAACAATTGTTTTGTATCTTTGTCTTAATTTAAGATTTACTACTTTTACATATTTAGCAACATCTATTTTATATCACTTTTTATTGTATATATATATATATATATATATATTTACATATTTTTTTTAATATTACATAAGTATATTGTAATTAAATAAATTTGTTTAGATTCATATCTTTGACAGGAGTAGTACATATAATATTAAAGCTTGATCCTTCTTATTATATAAAAAATATAAATATAAATATATATAGATTTAAAGCATCAAAATGCCTCAAAGATTACAAATTATATTTTTTAAGCTATTATTATTTTAATTACACAACTATTTTATTTTATACTTTTGCTTGAATTAAAATACTTTAGTTATTATATTCACAGTAAAGTAGTGAAAATAAAGATTTACAGTGTATAAATGTGTAAAGAAAATAATAATAATAATGTTTGTTGGTTAATTTAATTTAACTTATTTAAAAAATATAAAAATAGAGAAAAAGTTTCAACAATTATGTTGCATCAAGTGCTTCACAAAAACACAATTCTATCTACTAAAGAATAATTTTATTTATTTATAATGGATTGAATACAGTTTTAAAGAATTATGATACTTATGATGGAATTATGATGGAGTTTAAAGAATTATGATGGAACTACATACAATTTTAGAAGATGCATCAATCAACTTGTCATTGACTTCTAACTTTAATATAATTTGGTTCAAGAATTTCTAGCAAAATTAAATAAAATATTATCTAATAGTGTTATATATTAATTAGATACTTTCATATTTTAAACAACATCTAATATTAAAAAAATTAAATGCACATCTATCAAAAAAATTATTAATATGTAATAAACATGATGCAATTTGTACATCAAATAATAAAATTTTAGAATGTGTAAAATAAAAAGAAAAAAAATGAAAAAAGAAAAAAATATTTATTTATGTCACTACTATGACAACTAGCAATGCCAAGTGAAATAATACTATACTTTTTACTCAAGTTTCTTGTAGATTACAACAATATGTGAAAAATAATAAATTAACTTGTTTTGTTTTCTAATATTTAGTCAAATCATTGATTTAGGTAATAAACGCAACTAATGAATTTTTTAAATTTTTAATATAAATTAAATAATAACACCTTAATATATTTATGATTATAATTTTTTTATATATCAATCAAATTATAAAATTAGATAAAATAGAATATATATTAGATTCTATTAGATTTATTTTAGTATTTTTATTACTTTTATTTAATTAATTAAGAGATCATAATATTAAATATATAAGATTATTGACATTTAATTATTAAGCTTACAATAATTTTTACATATTTTTTAAGATCCGTATTTTTTCTTTGCTAAGATATTTATGTACCTTCATGAGGTTTAAAATGTAAAACTATAAAAAATTATAAATTTTTTGTTATTATATTTCTTTAAAAAATCAATTCTATATGCAATAAGTTATTAATTGGTTTGAATGGTGGTAGATCTCTTTTTTACAATGCTTACACAAAATATTGGGATTTTTTTTTTTTTCATATAAATCTAAAGATTCTTTATATTCCTCCAAGATTCTATCACAAGCTCTACTTAAATGAAGGCTTGGAACTACAAAAATAAAAAATATATAATTTTTTAATAGCTTATATAAATGCATTTGTTTTGATAAATAGAGATTAGTTTTTTCTTGACTTAGACTATGATTTTTATTGTAATATTTTATATTTGAGAAGTAATCAAAGATTACAAGATTTCTAATTTAATTATGAATAAATATTTCATAAATGATATACTTTTTAAAATTCTAATTTTATTGCTTATTTCTTAGAAAAGTTTGTATATATTTATAAATATAGAATAACATATAAATCATTTTTACTTGATAGTATAAAAACTCAAAGATGTATGATTATATGCAATTTTTTTTTTTTTTTTTTTTTTTTTTTTTATAATATAAGTAGAAATTTTAAATTATACCACTTCAAATGACAATCTATAGATGAATTCTAAAATATAAAAATAAGCATAGATTGGGCAACTTCAAAAAGAATATGATGTTTAATATTTGTAAAATTTAAAAACTATTATCAGATATTTGTCACAATATTTTTTAAGTTTTTGCTTCACTTATGCAATTAATTCATAAAAAACTTAAAGTAGAATAAAGTTGAAGAAGAAATGTTTTAAAGCTTGATAATAACTTTTACCAAAGTTCTTATTTTATGGCATTAAAATATTTTTAATCATTTTTCACAAAGATAAATGTATCAAAATTAGCATTAGATAAATACTATTTTATAATATTTTAATACTATTATACTATTTTAAAAAATATATAAAAAATATATAAAAAATTAATAGTATTGAATTATTTTTTACATTCAGTTGTAATAATGCTTATTTTATATTTTACTATTTCAATATATATATTTTAAAAAATACTATATTTCATTAAATATATAAATTTTTGCAATCATTATTTATCATGAAACAATTGTGGTCATATGTTTTATTGAATTTTATTATGAAACTACCAAATTTAATCTATAATAACTTTATTTTATAATGATATATTTTCTAGAAAAAAATTACATAGTTTGTATCTTAGACATAGTTTACAAATATATATGTTTACAAATATATATGTCTAAGGTACAAACTATGTAATTTTTTTCTAGACATAATTTTTTTGTAAACTAAGTCTTAAAACTTATGTACCTTAGACATAGTTTGTACCTTAGACTTAGACATAATTTTTTTCTTAGACCTTAGACATATATATTTGTAAACATAGGGTGGTACTCAATAATCTTTGTCCAGGCTTTGAAATGTATTAGAGCCAGGATTACAACATTGTTTTTATGGTGTTCTACTAGGTATAACCTTTTTCAATGGTTTTAATATTATATATATTAAAAAAAAATTATGATATGAAAAAAATAGTAAACATATACAAAAATAAAAAAGTCCACATAGGGGGCATGTGGACTTTCAATCAAGCCAACCTATTATTTCTTTTGCAATTCCCCACGCGTTTGTCTTAACCTAATCAATAAATCATGTAGTGGCAAACCCACAAAGTTGTTCTTGGCAGTATCCAAAAAGCATTGAAAAGCAGAGCCAAAAAGAAAACGAACCAATGATGAGAAAGAAGCAACAACACCTCATTCATATATTTTATCTCAGAAGAGTCGGCAATCGTCCAACGAACGAAAAAGCAAAGCCATCCTCAACATTGCACAGTAAACACATCCAAAAAAAGAACGAGAACGCGACGCTGCTTACTGATCACCATCCAACCCAAACTTGACACATCAGCAGTCCCAACGCTTGTCAACGGAATCTCCCAACGAATGAAAAAGAGAAGATGGATGAAAGAAGATAGGCCTCCCTGGGGTAGCGAGAGAGGCGACGAAGACGAAGGGAGGAGACGAAGCGCTGGAATGTAGAGGGGCGTGGGGGTGTGACGCCAAGTAGACAGGGGCCAGGGTGGCGATGGCGGAGGGGTGAAGGAGGCGCGACGAATCTATCCGCATTTAGAACCCAAGTGACCAGATTCTCTTAGGGCTCATGAGGGAAGCGTTGTCATGGATCATGCCCATCGCGTGACCCAGGAGCAGGATCAGCAGCAGCGCAAACCCTAACTGACAATCACTCAATGTCATACCATTCCGTCGCCGTCGGCTCAGTTTGTATCTCTAGCACTGGGTTGGTCCTTATTCCATAGCTACAGACACTGCAGTTGGTGATTGTGTGCGCAGGAGTTGAATTCGGAGAAATAATCGTGTGTGCAGGGAAGGTGGGTTTAGTTGGCGACGTCGGCAGCTTGTTCCTTACATCGGCTTCTCTGCATTGTGAGTGCCATTCCAGGTTAATCTGTTCCTTTGTGATCAGCTTCTATGGTGGGTTTTGTGTTCTTGGGGGTTTATTGAGGAGGGTGGTGTTGTTGTTACAATGTGGGTGAGTTCGAGGGGAATATGGCCACTTTTGCGTTGTGGAGATCTTCTGTAGATTTTGGAATGAGGGTTTAGGGTGTTTTGGGTGAGTTATGTCTTCTAGGCTGAGATGAATTCATGTGTCTTGGTTTTGTATACTTAGTTCGATACGTGGTTCTTGAGCGGGTTCGGTTCTGAGAGAGGAGGGCTAGACTTGGGATGCACTCCTTGTTTTAGTGGACTTGTGCGATTTAGCTCGGACCCAAGCTCTATGCATATCACACAATTGCTTTTTGTCGATTGTGTTTAGTGTCTGGATCGCACTTGCTGGAGTTTGGCAAGGATGTTGCGGTGCTGTCCTCTGGGTTGCTTACTTCGTGAATTGGTGTGATTGTGTGCTGTACGTTATGATTTTTTTTCTCCGATGAATGGAGAAGGAAATTAGGCTTGTTGAATGGTTGAGCAGCGGGAAAGGCTCGCCTTCTCCCGTCAGGGCTTTACGCTGGTTGTGACTGAAAGGTATTGATTGAGATGGTTCTAGCTTTGGCATTAGTTCCTCCTTTTGCCTAGTACGCAGAGGTACGGGGCGCGCAGATTGTGTCATTTATGGAGGTGTATACCCGTGTTAGCTAAATTCCTTCAACCCAGTCACAAAAGTTTCCGAAGTCCACCTTCTAGTACGACATTTGTCAGTTGGAAGAAAGTCTGAGCGGATTACCTTTTGCTCAAGTAGATATTGAGACAGTAAGTGTAGAGTTTGTTGCTTCGGTATTCTCACGAAAGACACATCTGATAAATCCCGCAAAGTGTATGAAAAGATTTCAGATAATATCTTCGGGGGTTTAGTGCAAGTATTTAATCACAGAGATTTGTATGCATTTAAGAGTACTTGAGAGCAGGGTCTCGGACCGCAGTCCAGTGGACATGGTCACTTGATTCATGGCATTTGAGAGCCTCCTTCCTCTGGTGTGTTTGTCTCCTGACTATCTTCCAGATAATGGGCATTAATATAGTCGTCTCACGTCGTGCAGAATGGGGCCAACAGCAACATCTTCGTGCTGCTTTTTTTGATTGTAGTGTCTTGTAAATTTCAAAGAGTGAAGTTCACTTCGCTGTGTGTAAATTTATGCTTCACGATGCTCCTGACCCATGGGCATGGATACTGTGTTACAGAATTGTACTTATGGATCACTTGTAGACCGGGCCAGTGTCTATCTAAAATTTATAACATATTACCTCCTATGTGTAGATTCTTACGATCTCTCCTTTTCTCAGATTGGTGAAGCTGGGGGAAGCGTCATCTGCGATTCATTTCGCACCACTGATTGAGAACATTATTCTGTTCCGAATATTCATTATAACATGTCAATGCCATCTGGGTTTCTCACCGATGAGCAGCGGAAGTTAATGGTATCATTATCTCAAGGACGAGATGCAGTTTCAGAAGAGAAGAATTTGGTAAGAACAGTATCACACGGGAAGCAGGCAAATCCTGACCCTGCTGAGAAACATGAGAAATGTGGCGCGAAGCTCGTTTCTGTTGGCAGTATGGAATCCAAGAAAGATCGTCATTCTCATTCCGGAAAGAACGGCAAGCCTAAAAAAGGTGTCATGCCTTGTGGATTGAGTGTTACCCTATTACACTCAACATATACCTTTCCTTTGCATTCTATTGCATTTTGCGATTCACCTGTCTTGTAGTCAGCATCAACACCCACGTGGTCCTTCGCTTGGTAATCTAGGTGCAGCCTTTTCGTCTTTTGAGCCGGCTGCAAGTTGTCATCCGTGAGGTGGAGACCAGCATCTACTGACTGTACGCTGGTTTGTTATCGTGTGGTTGATAAATTTGTCTATTTATCATGTTGCTTTTTAAATTATGCGACAGGCGGTGCTGGTGGAAAAGGTACTTGGGGAAAACTTCTAGCTGCTGACGGTGAGCTTGAGTTGGACCGCAATGATCCCAATTATGACAGTGAAGAGGTGTGAATTTTGCTCGTTTTAAGAATTAGTCTTAGTGTCCGCCGTAGTTGCTACACCGTCTTTAAATGGTTTTTACAAACGTGGTACTCATTGTTGCCTGCAAGGATTTCGCTTCATAAATATATCTGTATTGGTTTGTGGGACTTGAGCTCCTCTTCTGAAGCTGCTCCTTAATCAAAGTACCATGATCAAATACATTTGTGGTAGTTAGTATTGTAACTTAACTGTGATAGTTGGTCCTGTACTTTTATTGATATTTTCTGAATGTCCCAACTTCAGGAGCCCTACCAACTTGTGGGGGCACCAGTGTCACAGTCCTTGGAAGAATACAAAGAAAAGGTGATCAGCCTTATTGAGGAGTACTTTGCATCAGGTGACGTTGCAAGTATGGCCAGTGATTTGAGTAATGTTGGTTCCCCCAATTACCACCATTATTTTGTGAAGAGATTAATTTCAATGGCTATGGACCGCCATGACAAGGAGAAAGAGATGGCCTCTGTGCTTCTTTCAGCGCTGTACGCTGATGTAATTGAACCTGAACAGCTGGCCAAAGGTTTTGCCAACCTCTTGGAGGCTGTGGATGATCTTGTTTTGGACATCCCAGATGCTGTTGATATCCTGGCAATCTTTTTAGCTCGTGCCGTGGTGGATGACATTTTGCCCCCAGCATTTCTTTTCAAGACACAAAAGGTATTGGTAGAGGGCTCACAAGGACTTGCAGTGATTCAGAAGACCCAAAAGAACTATTTATCGGCGCCTCACCACGCAGAAGTAATCGAGCGTAAATGGGGTGGTAGCACACACACTACAGTTGCTGAAGTGCAGGCGAAGATTGTTGCCCTTCTCAAGGAGTACGTGGAAAGCGGTGACAAAGCTGAGGCCTGTCGATGTATCCGGGAATTGAATGTGCCTTTCTTCCATCACGAACTAGTGAAGAAGGCACTGGTATTGGCTATGGAGGAAAGACCAGCCGAAGGAAAAATTTGGTCTTTACTTCAAGAAGCTGCGGAGGAGGGCCTAATTACTTTGAGTCAAATGTCCAAAGGCTTTACCAGACTTTCTGATTCTATCCATGATCTTGCTCTTGACATTCCCCAAGCCAAGGAGAGGATGGAGTTATTCACAACGAAGTAAGTTTACTTGATCAAATTGTATTATATCGCATATAGTTTTTGTATTCCTTTGAAATATTCTTCAAGTTTGGAATGGGATTTAAACTGTTTAAACTGTTTTGACATCGGATTACATGACTCATGGTCATAATCTGTGTCTTGCTCCAGGGCCGTTGAGGAGGGTTGGGTTAGCGCTCCATTTTCACGGGCAGTGGTCTCAGAGCTTGCAATGGGCTCTGCGGAGTCGCAGGAGGCCCGTACTTTTAAGGCCAAGGCTTCAAACATTATTCAAGAATACTTCCTGTCTGATGATATTGGTGAAGTGATAACAAGCTTGGAGGATCTTGCAGCTCCTGATTATCATGCTGCGTTTGTCAAGAGGCTTATTACGTTGGCTATGGACAGGTTTGTATATCTAATTAGTCTCTTCGCTGTAATTATACTTAGGTATCTGATTAAACTGCTTTTTGCATATCTGTTTGGGTCATTCGTTTCATTTTCACTCGTCACTAGGGTTAAGAGCCCATGTGTTATGTCATGGTTTCGAATTGAAACTTTTGCAACCTGCATCTCTTCCCTCTCTTTGTGTTGAGAGTTGTGTGCTGGTCGCTTATTCTTTGTGCGGTGATTGTTTCTGAACAGGAAGAACCGGGAGAAGGAAATTGCTTCTGTTTTGGTTTCTGAATTGTACGCAGAGGTGATTCCTCTTGCTAGCATAGCAAAAGCATATACGCTGCTACTCCAGTCCGCAGAAGACACGGCCTTGGATATTCCAGACGCAGCCAACGAGCTGTCTTTGTTTCTGGCTCGTGCTGTTGTTGATGATATTCTCCCCCCTTTGTATCTTGAAGAGATTAGCGAGCAGCTCGCTGATGGTTCTCTTGGTAAGGAGATTGTACGTATGGCACAGTCTATGCTATCTGCACGCCATGCAGGAGAGCGAATTCTACGTTGCTGGGGTGGTGGTGGAACTGGACAGGCTTTGGAAGACGCCAAGGAAAAAATTAAGTCTCTTCTAGAGGAGTATGCGGCAGGTGGTGAACTATCTGAGGCTTGCAGATGCATTCGAGATCTGGATATGTCTTTTTTCCATCACGAAGTGGTGAAAAAAGCATTGGTGATGGCGATAGAGAAGAATAACGATCGTCCTCTCACGTTATTACAGGAATGTGCCAACGAGGGGCTGATCACCACAAGTCAGATGCTGAAGGGGTTCAGTCGTGTGATAGATTCAATTGATGATCTTGCTCTTGATAACCCAAACGCAAGAGAGAAGGCAAATGGGTATGTCGAACAGGCCAAGAAGGAGGGCTGGTTGAAGTCCACTTTTGGTAAAACAGAATCTGCTTGTAATGGCACTAAGTGAAGGCCCCTGAATCTGCAGACGGTGACGGTCACAGGTCCTTATCAGAAGGTGACCGCTACCCCTCTTGCGTGGTGTCTGTTCACCCGGACTGTAATGTACGGAGTGGTCACCCCAAGGCATTTACATTTCGATGAAGTAAGTTGAACGCACCTACTGACCTCTACCATGTTAATACAAGGTTCTGGTGGTGGCGAGTACAAAATTCTTATCATCTTCCGGTGGATCGCCCTTCTACTGTAGATTAAGGTACTGCCTGGAGCAGTTCCTTGGATCTCCTAGCAGCACAGGGAAATGATGCTTTTGCATTGCTGGTCCGTTTGCCTTTTCTCAGCGCAAACCTGATTTAGGTGGCAATCAAAGGCCCTTGTTATGTGCAGTGTGCACTCAGGTGATTCTCATTTTCACAGACAATCAAGTTCTGTTCGTGAGCCGCAGTCTTTTATCTTCATTGTTGTGTTTGATGGTTTGTGTTACAGCTGAACCTTGTGTGGGTGGTTTATCACATGAGATGTCTCCTTTGCTCAGTTGCTGCTTAGATCAGACTCATTGTCCACCATAGCATTATTCTGTTGCTGACAAACAAGTCTTGTCGCTGTTTTTGTATTTTGTTGGGTGATCAGTGAAGATGTTTCAACAGTGGGACTTGTCCGCTGAGTCCTTGTGGTTGACTGGAGTGCTGAGATCACACATGCTGGAGAATTTCTCGTAAAGCAAACCATGTATTGATGTACATCCTCTGGCAACACTTGTGAATGTGCATATTTGATTAATGTAACAATCACCAGGATCCGCATTCTTTTCCGCATTTTCCGTCATAATTTTGCTTGATGCAATCAGCATCTACGTAATCATCACCGAGGGGTTAGTACCGACTTTTTGAAGTGTTCCAAGTTTGATGGTCATGGTTTTAAAATTGCTGTAAAGAAGTACACCTTTTTTGACCAGAGTCCAGGAGAAGATACTTGATAAGCTCTAACTTGAAAGTGTCTAGTAAACAAATGCTTGAAAAGCATCAGATGACCTAGATTTTTCAATTGAGAGGAAATATCTAGCAAGAAATTACAATTAGATCACAAGTGAAATTAAATGAAATTGATGGCATCTTCCCTCTGGATAGGCCCATATAATTCAAATTAACTGGAGTTTATGGTATTAATGGCAAACCACTTTGCTAGTGATATTTATTCACCCAACATCTTCGCCTAAACAAATACTGTGGTGGCTATGTAGCAATTCAGAATTGGATGCATGAAGTAACGAGTAGAAGTACAATTCCATTTACAAATTGAAACATCCTCTCAACTTTCAAATCTTATTATTACAAATTATGAGACACTTGAAGAGAGAGAAATGTACAGTTAATTTGAGCCCCTTCTAAATATATATATATATATATATATAGAGAGAGAGAGATACATATATATATATATATATATATATATACCAATAAATAAAGAAGTTTATTGAACTTGATTTAGGCCGATTCATCTAAATCATCAAGGAACATTCTTTACTTTAAAATGTAAAATTGTTCATTTGAATTTTCAATAGTTTTTTTTACAAAACAAAGAAAGAAAATCAAAGAAAATAGAATAATGCACACAAGCTTCAATTCACATTCAAAGTCTTTTTATGAGCATAACTTCTATATAATTTAATAAAATAAAAACAAAAATATTTTATTATTATTAATATATTTGTAAACTTAAAAGCAATTTAATATCTTAAGTTAATAGTTTATTATATCCAAATATATCATAAAATTTGTATATATTATGATAGTTATTCTAATTTACTAGGTTTTTAAAGTAACAAATAATAAATAAAGTATTCCTTTGCATCATTTTAGAGGAATATCAAGTATTTTTTGTCTTTAAAAAGGTTCAAAAGACAATTGGATAACAATGAGTGTTTTTTAATACAAGTTCTAAAAATATATTCAATATTGAAGTTTGTACATTTTTTTAATGGTTTAAAATAAGTGATTTGCTATAGATCCGAGGCACAATTATAATACAATAAGTTGGTTATCTTTCAAAAAATAACTTATTGCATTAAAACTATATTTTAAAAGATAACTAACTTATTGTATTACAACAATATCATGTAAGTTTATACATAAAATAAACTATACTATCAAATACCATTTTAAGACTTTGAATGTGAATTGAAGCTTGTGTATAACTTTAAGTATAATAGCTGGTGGCATTGAAAAATTAAAATCTTATGATACAAATAATATACTATCTATTAAAATATTTCTAGGTATTAATTTAATAAAAAAAATAAAAATTACATGAAGTTAAAAGAAGTTATATAATACCAATAAAATATAATTGTATCAAAGTTTAGTATTAACTAATAAAATAGTCAATATGCCTATTTTTTAACTTTATACAAGTTACTATAGTGCATCTTACTTCAAAGAGTGATTTTAATATTTAAATTGTAATTAATCTTTTTAAACAAACTCATATTATTTTAAATATATTTTATATAAAATATTTTTAAAAATATTTTATTAATATGAATTTAAAATATTAAAAAATATACATAAGAAATTATGGATTATTAAATATAGCAATGATTATAGAATTACTAGTATAGTTTTATAATTATTATTAATCACCATGTAATGCTTAAAAATTATTAATTAAATATGAATAATTTTAGACTAATAATTTTTAAGATCATATTTAATTAATAATTTTTAAAATGCAACTAATAAGCTCTAGGATTTCTATAAATTGTAAATAGTAGATTGGTGATAAAAACTAATACAATGAAGTCAAATGATTAAGTAGAGGCATCTTAAAAGATTAATTATAAGTAAATATATTTATCTAACTTTAAAATAAATAAAAAATCTTAATTAATTATATATATTTTAAATTATTAGAAGAAAATTTATAAAATTTAGATACTTATTATATATTAGTTATGTAGTAATAGTATATATAATTGATGGTATTTAGGATGGTTTATTGGATTTTCTTAATAATTAATTTAATTTATTATTTATATTTTGTAATTATATTTTTAATTTCTTGAGAGGAAAAAAAATAAAAATCTATATCATATTATGAAAGCTGATAGTGATAGTTTTAGACATAATAATTTTTAAAATTTAAATAATGATAAATAATTACTTATTTAAAGTAATAGATATTTTTATTACTTTAATAAATAGAAATAAATATTCTTGATATTTAAACTAAATAGAAAAAAAAAAATCTATATATATATATATATATATATATATATATATATATATATATATATATATATTATTGTTATTATTATGTATTATAATTTTTTATAAGTAAATTTTAATATATTAATATGCCTTCTAAACTGTACAGATGTGCCGAAGTACATGCGCATCCGCAGAACCTTAATCTTCTGTCACAGGAAGTGCTCAATACAACTTCGGGAGCAATACGAGATTTCGGCAACAGAGTTGATGGAATGAACTGAGAGGAGAAAGATTGACTTCATCAAAATAGGGGTTGGAAGATTCCTAGACGAACTGTCGTAAGAGCGGATCCTCTCTCCAAGGGACCTATCTCTCATCGCCATTACAGTATTGTACGTATCTCGCTGCTAGTGGTGGAAGAGATTGAGGCCATTATAGAAGACCAGACCAATTGGCCAATGTCTAACACAATATCGCCATTCGTCTGGTGCTTCTTGCTCATAGAAAGTCCTGGAAACCTGAATAGCAATATGCATATCAGCAAGAGAACCGTCTAAACCAGGAACATCCATTGCGTGAAGGACACAAAGTATCCCAGTTGCAATTGTGACACCAGATACATTTCTCATGTCGACTATCTTGCCGACCCAGAAACAGCGGGAATTAACTTCATCGATTCAGTTTTTGCAGATCCGTGCAGAAAGCTGCAGGTGACGGAGTCGATGGAGAAAGAAGTGATCTCTATGAAGACATAATGCTAGATGATGATGCTAGATGATGAGGCAGAAGCCAAGCTGATGGGATCCATTCCTGACACTTTTGCAAATGTTCCCAGTGATTGCTATTTTTTAGTTATAACGTACAGAAAGTTCTTGACTGTGCTGGACGGCTGTGTTCCACAGTCATTTTTTTATTCGACTATACAAGAGCTTTTGGAGAAACAGTGATATTTGTTATGTTGCTACACAATTGCATAACTCAAAACAAGCGATGAGTCTTGTTCAGCGGAATGGTTCCGGTGATTGACTAGTCAATAATTCATAATTCCCAAAGGTTCCATGAATGATAGATTGATAATGTAGTTTTCTGCCAATAGCATTGGTTGTACTTTTGGCACCAATAATAAAAGTAGAATCACTTCACTAAAAAAAATGCAAAAATGTAACGAGAAGACAAACGAGAAATTCTATGTACATTAAAAATTTTAATCAATGTGCATTTGCTCAAGTTATTTACATAAGATACTAAGACTATAAGCTATTCAAAGTAAAATAATATTTTTTTTGGAGTAAAAAATTTCATGCTAGAAACCTTGCATTATCTCTAAAGTTTCTTGCTCAATGTCATCTTAAAACAGTTGAAACATATCTCTTTTGTAATCCAAGGTCACCCTATTAATTTTTGATTTTTTTAATTTATTTTATAGATCCAGCTATTGGATCTTGTAACTAACTTCAAAGCACACTTTCTACCAATTTTGAGCTGTTGATTCTTCATAAACAATGATATTAATACATTCCAAGTACGTTGATTTTATTACTTCCATAATATCATGAAAAGTCCAAATTCAACTTCTAGGACCTTTAGAAGATAAATAAATAAAGTAAATAAAAAATACACACTAATTAAGAAAAAATATTATAGTTGTTCAAAAATAAAATTTAGTTTTATAAAAATTTATGACATCTACTTCAATTTCTTACTATACTAAATAATACAAGATTATATTTCATGCACTGTTTTCATAAAAGTACAATTATTTTCTATGAAAATGTAGAAGCTTGGTTCTTGTATGCTCAAACAACCATGACACGGATTAGTCCGACTGATTGCTTTTCTTTTTCATTTTCTTTTTTTCTTCCTTAGCAAATTGGTGCAAGATTGTACCAATTAAAAGTGATCTAGCTATAAAATGCTCAATATCAATAGTATTTTGGTGCCAGGTAATTTCCATTTTCCACAAAAAATTGGATGATATCACCTAATTTGGATAAAAATTATTTTCTAAATATGTATAAAATTTACTTTGTATCAAAACATAAATGAATTTGGAATCATGTGGCTCCTATTTTATTTTGTTTTGCCATTTTGAATACATTAAAAGAAAATCTTCAAAAAACAAGCCAGGATCCCATTTATGTGGTCAAGCATGTTCCATGAATCCTCCATGATTTTGGCATACCACTTCCAATACGAATGAGCACATCTGGACCGGATGTCTTGTCAAGCCATCCTCGTATACATAGACACACTCACATCAATCAAATCAGTTAATCACTCAATATTGAGAGTATGATAAGATCTGGGCTATTAGATTGAAATACAATGATTGAAGAGAAGTGAAATGGATCAGAGCCTAATATATAGTATATGCACAATTGGTGGATCTGTCCTTGGGGGCTTTGTACTATGACCGCCCAAAGGCCAAAATATGTATATTTTATTGTCTTCATGGTTGAAATCAAGGGGAGTTGTCCAAGGTCCGCTCAACTTGTCCACCATCGTATAATTTGGCCCTAAATAGAATCCTAAATCTTAAATCCATGTACAATCATTTCAGTTATGGAAACAAACAACTTCATAAAAGAATGCGTTGGCTTATTCTTGTGAGAGAAATGTGGAGACGTTGTCTTGCTATGGTCTATTTTATGGTGGATGATGCAAAGAACCTCATCCGGTTTCTCCTCTAAGTACTTGCAGTTTCTATTGTATAGAATATGATGGGCTTATTGGGAATCATGGTGTTGCTTCGACTTTATTCTCCATATGTTGTATGTGGTGGACCCTTGAGTGCTAGCCAACATTAATTGCTCTAGTTGGTTGCATGTTCCACAATGGACAAAGTTACCCCCGTATTTTTTGGCATAGTATTTATGGAATTTCCTGGTATGGATTCTACTATGCTTTGCAAGAGATACGGATTTTAGGCCAAACCAGCCGTTCACATCGTTCACCTCAAAAAATACTGCACTTCAATGAAAGGAGGAAGTAAGAATTTTTGAGACCACCTTCTTACCAGTATTCAGAGTTGTGGTCCTGTGAGGCATGTCATTGGCGACATTGTCTATCATATCGCATAAAGTAGTGATGGCCTGCAGAGTATGTGTACGAGGCTTCTTGATTCCTGTAGAGTATGTGTACGAGGCCTCTTGATCCTTGCATTTTTGTGATGCTCCACTCGTGCTCCATCTCTTGCTATGCTTTGGTGCCAATAGAAGGTGGAATGGGCGACCCCCATGATGTCATGCCATGCTTCTGGGCACACATCAATTCCATCAAGCGTCACTACATGGTTCCCATTCGAATCTTGGTGGATCTACCTACAAACATCGAGTAGAATATGCTTCCTAAAAATATGTACTTCCATTGCAATGCAGTTCTGAGCAAAGAGTAGAAATCGTTGTCCAAAGAATTGGTTGCAAATAATTCTGCATACAACACATTCTACTAAAGACATATTTTAGATGTAAAATCAACTTTCTTCCAATATAAATTCTATTTTCATCATAAATTCCATATGGCATCTTTCTTGACATTTTTGGATGTAATTGCTAATATTTGGCATTTTCATCCAATTTTTCTTATGTTTTGTAGTACAAAATTTTGTTTTAGCTTTTTTGGAGTTTTAATACCAAAGAACCCTGCGAAGCTAATACGAAGTCAATTGTACAATTCAATTATTAACTGTCTGTTCTAATTGTTGACTCTGTATGATCGTTTTGAGATAGCCATTAGCGGCTGGTCACGGCAGTGAAAGCGTCGACTTGGAGGCTTTTGCAGGTGATGTCGATATACATCCTTTATTGATTTTTGTATTGGTTGGTTCCAATGATTTTTTTTCTCGCTAAATTTCACAAAGACAATGAGGTTGCTACACACACAAAAGAAGATCAATGAGAGATTTTCAATTGAAATTAGTAGCCTAAAAATTAATTCTTGTGCTATGAGTACGTAGCCACCAATTGAATACTGAGGACTGCAGATATCATATATGTATTACAATGATATTACAAAGATATCTCCGGGTGTCTCCGAGTATTTCCGGCCTCCTTTGGATATCGGATGCTCTAAATTGCATTTAGTGTCTGGTATCTACTTAACCTCCTTCCAACTGTGGGGGATTGCCAGACCTGAAAGTATTTGTTTTCAAAAAAATAACAGTGGTTGGTTGCAGCCCCTACTTTGTGAATTTGATACATTCATAACTACGTCGATTGATTGTGTTGTTTGTAGTACTTTATCTAGAAGTAATACCTTCCTCAGATGTTTACTAGTCCAAAGAAGCAAAGTACTAGGCATGGTTACAAGCTTTCTTTCAGAAGCTGCTACTTTGTGGATTTCCACCATTCTGTATGCCATGTTACTTTTGGTTAATGAATGGTATCATTAAATAATTCTCTATATTCAAAAATATTATATGTTTAAATAAATACAGTCACTAAATTATTGTTATATTAGGAGAAAAAATACATAACTACCAAAAAATCAATATTAATGACAACGTGAGTGACTATCTTCTTGATTAGAATTAAAAGTACTTGAATTATATTATAGAATATGAGCAATCAATATGGTTTTGAACTTGGAAGGGAGTTGGATTGTTTTGAATACAGAAACATGTTTGTTAATAAAGTGTCATCATTGTAAATAAAAATGCACTAAGGAAATTTTGACCATATAATTTTCTAATAAGCTTATTGTAGATGGTGTGCATGAAATGTGGATGTGGCCTTTTAGATTAGAATATCTATATCTCATATTAGAAAAGAATAAGTTTACAATGTTGTAACTGATACTACATAGTGGTAATAATATTAATAGAGATGTTCTCATAAACTAAACTTCAAATGTATAGTTGTTTAAAACCAATTTGACAAAAAATTCATTCCAAAAAAATCATGAGACGAAAGTGAAGTTGGAAAATACAGCTTTGTAAAATTAAAAAATGCTGGACAATTTTCAATGTTAGAAAATTCCAACAATAGACTCGTTTTGTACTGGAATTCTTGCAAACTCTTTAAACTTCTTTGAAAGAGATCAAACTTCTAGCAGAGAAACTGCATTCCAATTGCATTAGAATTCTACAGGTTTTGTCTTAAATGAATAACATATGGAAGAAAACAAACAGTCTGTATAGTTCCAGTCGTTTAATCTGTCAAAAACTGATATTAAATTGTAGCATTTATTCAGTACATCGAATAGAAATATTTGCTCAAGCGGTGCTCTGAGTTCTAGTGTATATAGTTGAAAATATTATTATACTCACATTCTAAATGATACTTTCCAATGGTGGATGTTGTCACATACACTCAATACCCATCCTATATAACTACAATGGACTCTCCTATGGTCATTTTTTCATTAATGCATGGTTATTTACAAATTGAATATCTCAATGGCATCCCCTCCACATACGCCTATCCTTTCCTCATATGTAGAGAAATTGGAAATAATGTTGACAACGGCACTTTTTTTTACTTTGCCACAAGAGAGAATAGATCATAACTCATTGTATACATGAAATCCTTGATTTAGACGCAATGGAAGGTAGCAACAGTGGTTCTAATACTCCTGCTTCATTGTTTTGTACTTTTGACTAGTTTTGGTGATTGTTATCATACGATATTTTTGATTGCCTCATTTGCTTAATGAATACATGGTCATGAGACTTCTAGGAGCACTACATGTTTTTTGGTCTTACATGTGGACTTGTCCCATGAAACTAGATTTTTCATAACCATAATTCCTATATACTAACATGCTTTTGTATAAACTTTTCTACGGCAATAGAATCTTCTTTCCATAGAAATAGGATTTGCTTCCAACATTCACACAAAAAGGTGATCCATTGTTCAACAAAAATCCACGGCCATAGACTTCCAAATGTCCAAAATTACAACAATAAATAATTGCTCACCATTCACATATTATAGCTCACTGCTCATTATTCACATCTTAGCACTCTTCCATCCTAAATAATATTAAGGTGTTGTTTCTACTACACCTCAAGTTGGTTGAAACAACATCTCAATGTTGTTTGGAATGTTGTTTCAACCATGTTCTTCCACTAGTCAAACTTGGAGTGCCTTGTACTCAAGGGTATTACTTTTCAATATGCACAACTTGATTAGACTTAAGTAGATCATTTGAATCAATAGCACGCTTTCTAGATCAGTCACAACACTTGTGTAGATGATCAAAGGTAACAAAGTGTTGTAGGATTCTAAATTCTTAAAAAAATTTGGAGTCTTATTTGTATTCAGAGTGGTGTAATTGTGTATGTAGAATTGAATTGTGTTAGTCTCGTGAAGGTATTGATTATCCAAATTGTTCAAGTAGTTGTTAAGAATTCATACTTGGATGTATTTGTACAAATGTTGATTTGAATGTATGAATTAACTACTTTCAAAAGTTTTATGGACATAAAATAAAGAATAAAAGATAACATATGATAACAAGTTTGGAGATGAAAAGGAGTGATTAATGATTTATTAGTTTTTAAAAAATTATTCATCACCATAATAATTACCTATGGCTTGTCGAATACATTGCCTTTAAATTTATAAATTAGATTTTACATAGATATTAAAAAATGATCATATGATACATGAAGCATTTATTTGAAAGATATAAGTTGCATTTAAATGTTTAGCTGAAATATGTTTACAATTGAACATGTTATATTGTAATAACATTCAATGAAATATTTGATTTTTTTTTAGAGATTTTTAATTTTATTCTATTTATTATTTATCAACAATAGTTTATCAATAACAATGCATTGTTATGAAGGATTTCAACAATAAAATGTAGAACTTTTATAATCCATAAGTGCAAGAGAATTTTTATTTTGAATTAAATCTATTGTGCTAAATTTCTTAGATGTAGTAGAATATGACAATTGTAATCTAAAACCTTATTAAAATTAGATCTCATCTATACAATTGAATATACAATTTAAAATGATATAGAATTCATGTAAATAATTTTAACAATATTAATTTTAAATCAATAAATTCATTAAATATATTTTTAGAAGTATTTATATATATTTTTGACAATTCAATTCTAAATGAATTAAACCTCCAAAAATAATTGTATTAATAGTTGAAAGTTAATATAAATATTTATTATATTTTTTACAAGTATTAAATAATTATTTACCACTCAAATTTCTACCACTCCTCTTCAAATTTATGGCCTATAAGTTGCTTGCCAACAAGCTCTAAGTAGAAAGTTTATAGACTTAGTTTTCTATTTAAAAAAATTCAAATTTTGAAAATGATATCATTTTTATAAAAATAGTGATGTAAAAATTAGGTTTTCAAATTGAGATTTTTGACTTTTATTCTTATATTTTGGTTTTTTAAATATAATATTAATTTTTTTAGAAGGACCTACTGTACCTAAAAAGTAATGCCATACAATACAAATAATTTTGAGAGCCTTTGCTTAATATCTTGTAAAAGTTACAACCATGATTAAAAATAGAATCTACATATGAAAGATGGTATTTAGTTCTTTACTTCCAATAAATATCTTGTAGCCATGCATAAAAGGATGTTGAATTAATAAATTGGCCATGTATGCTAGTCTTATATGAGATAAATTTTTGTCCTCTATCTTGAGAGAAAAACACCTTCTTCATCTACGATGAATTGATATACTTGAAGAGTCTACTCATTTGACACCCCATAGTATTTTTCCAAGGGACATAAAAATAATAGTGTGGAATTGTGTATTCCATCTTTAAGGATAGATTCTATTTTCTACCATGAAATATAAGACAATGCTATAGGTTATAAGTAGATTCATTGTTTCAATGTCAAACAATTAAGTATTTTGAATGATTCATCATCTATTTCCATGGATCCAAACCAAATGAAATGTGACATGTGGCATTTTCTTTTTTAAAATAAAATAATTATTTTTGAACAAAGTTGCTTGTAAACTACAATAATGAAGTTATGTATAAATTATACAAGGCAGTGAATGAGAAATTTCTAAATAGAATCAATAATTATCCTATATTTTCATAAAACAATCAAATTGAGACATTAATTTGTCCAATTGTTACCTTGGTATCATTAGGTAGCATCCAAATATTACATATTTCATTCAAAATTTAGTTGAAAACTTTGAATTTCAACTGGTAATCTGGCAATTTCATTCAAAAGATTTTTGTACTAATTGCCAAATCTCCCCATTTATAGATATACGGTGGATATTCTTATAAATTATAGGATTCAAATATACTCATTAAGCAACTATATTGAAATGCCACTTGGTCCGATTGTTAACTTAATATCATCTAAGTAGCACCCAAGTATTGCAAATTTCATTTGGTTTTGAATTGAAAATTTTATTCAGATGATTTTACATATCCAATCTTCCCACGGATATCCTCATAAATTATAGGATCCAAAATGAAGCAGTGAGGATGTTTTGTATGAAGAGATTAATAAAAGTTGCCGATCCAGGAATACAACGCTGCTAATGATATATATGGGCAGAGTGACGGCTACTGATATTGTACCTTTTCTACTATAATATTCTATTCTCCAAACTATAACCCTCTTTTTTTGCTCTCGCATCTAGTCACTTCTGTTGTCCCCGCTCCCAGCCTATGCTCGCTTCTGTGGCCCCCTTGGACCTTGAGTGTCACGGCCAAGGTATTTCACTCCTCGAACTAACATCCAAAACCACCCCTCTCCATGAACAAATTCATAGATTCTACTCACTCAAATGTACACCTCCGCTGAAGTAGACTAATCATATCCATTATCCATCCTAATTAGACACAATAGACTTCCTTATTTCTAAGAAGTCTTGTATTCAAATGTTGTCTGTTTTTGGAGAAATCTAGGAAAAAGATTCATGCACGATTGATTGATTGTAAGGTAGTGACATCAAGTACAATAGATTTTCCTATTTCGAAGGAGTCTTGTTTCCGAATGTTGTCTTTTCTTGTTGAGAAATCTAGGAAAAATTTTCATACATAGTTGGTTGTAAAGGGATTTTAAGAAAATCTGAAGTTGATGGATTCAAGTAACACTATTATCATGTTCTAGTATCACAGTTACTAGAAATAACTCACAGCCATGGAAAATAAGACAGTATAGGTTAATTTTAGAAGTTGTTGAAATTCCATTTTTAAGTTTAAAAAGTTTTTGTAGCATCATTTGACGGCCAGGAGTCCATTCCTTCCATCGCAACTACGTGCTCTCGTGAGGTACAGTGCCGTTGCTGCTCCAACTGCTTCAAGTGTTCCGTCGTTGTTAGCTATGGTGTCTGTACACATTTTATTGGATCCTCAACTTCGATCGATCGCTGCCAGGCTCCGCTCTCTATATGCTCCACCGCTTCGCACCGAAGCTCCTTTCTCACTCGTCAGATCTTAACTCTTTAGCGTCCATGCTGCGTGTCTTCTCTTCTCTGTTTTCACCATCCCTTCTCTCGGGCGGAGTTTTGGTAATTCTGTCATGGAGTAAATTCCTCCTTCCACGTGTCTTTCAGGTGGTGCATGATCAGCTGGTTTGGTGCTCGGAGTTGGCTACGGTGTCAGCCAGTTTGATATGGAGTTCGTTTTCGTGCGATCGGGTGAAATTCCAAATGCGGCATGCGGAGGTAGTGTTCTTTCTTTCGCTGAGTGAACTTTCTTGATGGAGTTGGTTGGAGGAGAGAGGAGGAAGGTGAGATGGTGAGGGGACGGTGTGGATCGGCAGTGATCATGTGCTGCAAGTGCTTGTGTGACTCGGATTTGTTCTAATTCTGTATGTTGTGGGGGAGTGAGTGGAGGGTGAAGTGTTCTTGTAAGCTGGCTTTAATTTCTTGTCGTTGCTGTGGATCAGTTGCGGTAGGTACTTTAGGTGTTCGGTGCCGGCTGTTATGTGGTGGTTTAGGCGATCGTGTGAGCGATAGTAAGTGTGCGATTGGACTTTCAAGTGCGAACTGCGGAGTCAATTGTGTCGTTTGTGTGGAGATCATTGGCGTCTTACTGAGATCATCGTGTTGTGTTAATAATGCGGTCGCTAGTAGTGTCAATTTGGAAGTTGTACACCTCGGTCAAGAGGAGTCGAAGTGCAGTGCCGATGGAACTGCGCGACACTAGTGTTACGTGCATTCCACGTTTCAGCGCTCTTGTATCGTTCGCTGAATGGTGTTCGTTGTTCAATGGAGTATGGAGTCTGTGGAGGCACTGCGTCTCTATTGCAAGAGTTCTTGGGTTGGAGCTTTAGTCTTACAATGGAGCGTGGTTAAGCTCGATGCGGAGCGGCGAGCAATGGCTGTTGAGTTGCTAGGAGATATATGTCAAGATTCTAGAGATGCGGACCTCTTCTCTAATGGCAGCCCGCTAATTGGAAGTCATGTACTCACTCCGACTCACAGTTCGTACCTTATACGATCTTGAGGCATTTGGTTTCACCACTGGCGTTAAGATCGGGTGTGTACTTGGTCGATGTGGTCGGCTCCTACTTGCATGTATCTATTTCATTCCATCCTGTTCTATCCCTTGCTTGCGGAAGGCAGTGCCTTGAGAACGATATGATGGAATCGCCTTATTCATAGTGAAGCCAATTTCAACGTGAGGTAGAGTAAAGACGAAGAAAGCGGTTGGTGAATGAGCTCAGTCTTTCAAGTCTCAGTTTAGAATACTTTTTTGGAGGAGAACACTTCATAGAGAATGCATCAACCTTCTTCCTTCCTAGATCGCTGTGTGTCATAGTTTGAGGGATGCTTTGAATTTTGGGTGGTACTTTTGGTGCGATATACAGGTGTCGGCGCTTGTATCAAGTTTGATGCATACTACTGGGAATCATCGCTGAATGGTAGTGCGGGTGTGGACTTGGTCAGTCTGTTGAATCTGTTCAAACCTGATTATAGATTTAGGGCAATTTTAAGCCATCAGACGTTACAAGGCTCCCGTGCCCGTGCTATGCAGTTTCTAATCCGGAGGCAGGTTATAAATCTGTAGCTCTGTTTTATAGATTATTAATTAAGTGATAGTTATGTTCTGATGGGAGGGTCATCCTTTCGTTTGGAACTCCATGGAGAAGGTGCTGCATTATTTGGATGCCCACCATTCCAATATCTTGAATGACTGATACTCTGTCTATATTCGTCTCAAATAACTTCAGGCTAGTTTGTGGGAGAGAGCAACGTGAGAGCAGATTTTCAAAGTGAGCCAAAACTTCAGCTTCTAGTTTTGTTTGTGCAGTCACCTTTAAAAACGCACCTGCATCGGTAGGATCATTCTTCTAACCTCATGGTTCAAGGATTTTGCGAGCAAGCTTGTTTTGACGTTTGACATTCAACTCAGACTCATCCATCCACATACCGAGAGAATTCAGCACCTGAGAGTAATTTCATTACTTCTTGCAGCAGCTTGGTGCTTTGGAATCATGTAGTTCGTTTTCAACGGGTTAGTGTTACTAGATTGCGTCGATATCAGAGGTTTCTTTGGATTTATCCCAAATTTCTACTTGCTTTTCTTCTGGTATTTGCAATCGCAAGTTTCCAAGATCCTTGTCCATCCCTATTTTGTGCACATCCATGGTTTTATGTTCGGCCACTATTACTTGGTGTAATATGATTGCAAGATCGTGGATATCTCCGAAATTGATGAGTTAGATCTTCTGTACTCTAGGAGGTGAGGCTAAGTTGTCGCAAGCCGATTTTGCATATGATATGAAGTGATGGTAGGCGGGGGTACATGTGCATTTTTCAAGTTCAATGGCATCTTTACCGCGACACATATTTGGGAGTTCTCTCAACGGATGGTGTTCCTTGGTTAGTTATTATGCATTTCATAATTTTTCCGCTTAATTCTTTATAAAAGCTCAGCAAATTTGGACTGAATATTTTAAACAACATTATTTGTTTTAGCTCCTTTTTGGTCGACATTACCTTTAAGTTTTGAACTTTGTACTATCAGAAGTGTTTGGTGGATTTGTATAATAATCATGGCATGCATAGACTTCTCTTATTCGCATATTAGGTTATTCGATTTATTGCTGGTCATTGAGGAAGCCGAGCAATAGTATCCCTTGCAAGCAAAACTTTCTTTACGTCCAAGATCTCATTGTAGTGCAAGAGCGGCCGACTTTGCCTTTGGTGGTGGGTATCTTTGGAATCGATTTACCATGCATTCTTGAATTTATTACTCATCAAAGTTAATATTAATTATCTATTTTCCAGCCCATTATTTTTCATAATTATGGGTATTTTCCTAGACATGCTTGCCATTGAGAGTCGATTTACGTGAAGTTTGTAAATTCGCACCGATATTATCAGATCCTTGCAATCGTGAAAAAGCCATATGAGTGCTAGCATGTGACAAATGCCTGTGATCTTCACTAGTTTTTTGACCCATTTTCTTCATTACTTTAAGTCCTTGATTTGCTGATATTTCAACACAATAATGTGGTAGTGGTGAGCAATTAGAAACATGTTTTTGTAGCGAGCTATGAGGAAGGTTCAGTTGAGCTCAAGTATCATGACTACATTTTGAATCATACCTTTCAATTATTATGCAGGCGACCATGAGGAGAGCATCGGGGCTCAGATAGTGGAAACAAGACCTTGTGTCATCAACGTATTTGAGGAACATTGTCCAAAGAATAAGCAAATAGAATCTGTCTTGGACGAAGTGCTTGAGAACTTACTTTGGAAGAGGGTCAAACCAAGCTTGTGTATCCTAGAAGTGTCAAGTTTTCACAAGCGTGTATCAGTCCTGAATTTCAGTGCATACTTCCAAGGGAAGGTGGCGAACTCGGTGTTACCGATGGAGGCACATATGCTGAGGCCGTAAAGACCTTTGTACCATCTGACCTTTCACTCACCAGTGCTGTCCAACAACTCTGGGATGGAAAATTGAAGGTTACGGACTTTCCGCTTATCTGTATTGTACTCCACTGTGATTGCTGGTACTCTCTTGATAACAGGCGGCTATGGGTTTTTAGAGAGTGCGGGGCAAATATTCCAGCAATAGTTATGAAGGCCGACAAGGAATTTTTCCAGAAGCTCTTCCGAATAGGTGGTGGAGAATCTGTTACCTTTCTCACTCCTGACTATGGAACAAAATACAAGAGGAGCAAGACTCGGATGTCAGAGGTGCTGAAGTAGTCTGTGAAAGCCATAATGTACGAAAACCTCCTCAAAAATAAGGCATGGGGTATTTTGAGCTTTAGAATCTATAGTCCTTGCAACGCATGTAGACATCTGACGTAGGTTGTTAGTGTTAGCCGAATTATCAACGGTTTAATATTAAGAATTTGATGTTGTTTGTGAAACTCCTATTCATTTCAAACATTTCATGAATGCAGGTTCATCACATTCCAGTGCGTTTTGCATTCCTTTCTAAATATCTTGAAGTGTTCAAAGATCCCTTGGTGGAAGAGATTCTTATACAATTGCAACAATCATTGGAAGGAATTAGATCATCATATTACATTCATTTGGAGCGCGCTGTTTTTCAATCCTTTTGTCTAAATACAAAACTGATTTGGAAGCTTAGGATTATTCGGTGAGCCTCTTCATTTGAATCCACCGTTTTCCAATTATCGATTTATTGCAAAAAATTGATGTCCAAATATTATAATGCTGTTCTGTTGTACGACGGTCATGCAGGAGGGAAAGTTTGATGATTTGGATGCAGATAGCCTCCTTGTCAACGAGTCTGTCATTGATCAAAAACTAGAAATTATTGCCAGCTATTGTCGACATCGGGGACTGAACAAGTCTCAGGCTACCGTAGTGACAACTGTTGTTCATGGGCTTTTGCGAAGGCAAAGACCGTACATCAGATTGATTCAAGGTCCGCCTGGGACAGGCAAAACCTTCACGCTAGCAACTCTTTTTACAATCTTGAGCTGTCGAAAGCAAAGAGTTTCTGGTTGTGCATCAACAAACGTGGAAGTGTTTGAAAATTGCTTTGAGATTCCTGGAGTTTGTTTAGGTAACCAATGCGAATAACAATGCTATCAGTACTGAATATGGTCAGCTTCTTGAACTGAGCAGCACGCAAAATCTTAATGGACATTTAGCCTTTGCTGCCATATAAGTGCAGCTTGTGACTCAAGGTGCTGCAACTTCCTATGAGAGTGGATCCTATCACATGTTGAACAACAAACTAAATTATCTCCTGGTCGCTTTGCATTGTAATCAGAGAAGTAGACCCGCCTATTCTTACTCAAACCTGAAATTAAAATATTAGGAAGGCCGCAATCGGCTAAATGTGCATCAATCCCAGGGATTTGATCTTTCCACTTGAAATTAGCTGGAGAACCTTGGCAATGGTCGTCTCGCCGAAGGACAGGATACGATACTTATGGGGCATGTGATCAGCGTTCATATTAAGGATGACCCGTCGGGCAGCGGTAGCAACTATACTGTGATTCCTTGGTTTCCGCTTGCCAGTGTAACAATGGGGCTGCGCCACTACACCTGCTACGGCATCTTTGGCATACTCGTAGAAAGAGGTTTTGCTGACGCCCATAATGTGCTGCCAGGCAGCGGGGCACATATTAGTTCCTTCGAGGATAACGACATTTTTATCGTCACTGTCTACATCAAACTGTCAAGGAACATCTAATTTAATATGGCTTCTAAACTGCACAGATGTGCCGAAGTACATGCACATCCGCAGAACCTTAATCTTCTGTCACAGGAAGTGCTCAATACAACTTCGGGAGCAATACGATATTTCGGCTACAGAGTTGATGGAATGAACTGAGAGGAGAAAGATTGACTTCATCAAAACAGGGGTTAAAAGATTCCTAGACGAACTGTCATAAGAGCGGATCCTCTCTCCAAGGGGCCTATCTCTCATCGCCATTACAAAATTGAAAGTATCTCGCTGCTAGTGGTGGAAGAGACTAAAGCCATTATAGAAGACCAGACCGATTGGCCAAGGTCTAACACAATATCACCATTTGTCTGGTGCTTCTTGCTCATAGAAAGTCCTGGAAACCTGAATAGCAATATGCATATCAGCAAGAGAACCGTCTAAACCAGGAACATCCATTGCGTGAAAGACACGAAGTATCCCAGTTGCAATTGTGACACCAGATACATTTCTCATGTTGACTATCTTGCCGACCCAGAAACAGCGGGAATTAACTTCATTGATTCAGTTTCTGCAGATCCGTGCAGAAAGCTGCAGGTGACGGAGTCGATGGAGAAAGAAGTGATCTCTATGAAGACATATTGCTAGATGATGATGCTAGATGATGAGGCAGAAGCCAAGCTGATGGGATCCATTCCTGACAGTTTTGCAAATGTTCCCAGTGATTGCTATTTTTTAGTTATAACGTACAGAAAGTTCTTGACTATTCTGGATGGCTGTGTCCCACAGTCATTTTTTTATTCGACTATACAAGAGCCTGAAGAAATTTTTGAGCCCAGGATGAATTCGGATGCAACAGAAGGTAGTGAAGCAGTGGATTTGAATGCTGACCATGCATTGTCTCAAGAAGTCATCAACTCCCACAGTGAGCAAGAAGATGAGAACTTCAGTGACGTAGAGGATGGAAATTTATACGTGAGAAAGGATGAAGGCGATTTAGTGGAGCAAAATCAAGACAAACTCAGGGGAGTGAGCTTGAGTATCAAAAATTTTACAAAAGTGGATTTTGAGCAATTTGGATCAATGTACTGGCCGCACTTCAATTCCAAGTTAACAAAGAATCTGGACTCATCTCAATGGTGACAAGGCAAACCTCACTTTACACCAAGCAGTAGAGAGAGGACATTCATTCCCTATTCTTGCAATATAAAAAGAATAAGAGGGCGAAAAAGGAATATTATGCTGCAGACCTAGTGACACATTTGTACTTGCTGCCGCATCATGATTATCTAGGCGAGAAGATGTACTTTGTATATGTCAATGAAGTGCAGGATTCGACACAAGCACAGATTGCACTACTCAAATTTATTAGTGACAATCTAGAAGAGGGATTTCTGTTTGCAGGAGATACAGCTCAAACCATTGCCCGTGGTGTTGGATTTCGCTTTGAAGATATCAGGCAGCTCTTTGATGAGTAATTTATTGGGAGAAATGATCACGGCGTATCTTATGTTCAAGGGCATTCCAAGTGTGGAAGCAGCTCTGGCATGAAGGTGCCTGCCCTCTTTCAATTGAGCATGAACTTCCGTACTCACATGGGTGTTGTGGGCATCGCCGATAGAGTTGTATAGCTGCTGCATCGCTTTTTTCTCAATCGATCGATAAGCTTGATCCGGAAAGCAATATATAGCAGGGAGAGATCCCAGTTTTCTTGAAGACTGAGGAGAACCGTGGTCTCGTGATTGGTCTTTTTGATATGGGAGGAATCACAAGTGGAGGTGGATGCGAGTTTGGGGCCGAGCAAGTGATACTTGTACGTGACAGTGAGGCGAAGAATTACCTCGTCAAGCAGCTTGGCCAGAGGGGGCTTGAAGTACCAATTTGTTGCCTTGAATGAGCTCAGGTTCAAGCTTCTTTATGTGCTTACTTGCAAGAAATCCTTTATGCTTCTCACTAAGTTGAATATTATAAAATTATTTTGGATTGATAACCTCTTTTTATAAAAAAAAAAGTAATCATTAGGCCAAAAATATTGATCCTGATCAATAGTGACGGTGAACAGTTGACCTCATATATGTAGACAAGAGTCACAACAACAAAATTGATTGATAGACAGTGATCACACTACAATAAGAAGGGGGTTTTGTAACAGTTTGCAACGGCTCTGTGATTACAGCCAATAAAACATTGAGGTGCCAAAAAAATGTGGTTTGCAAATACAATGCAAAACCATTACAAAACCATTGCAATAATGAAGAAAAAGTCTTGGGTGTAAAAAAGCTGCAGACTCATAATTAAACTTTTAAATGAAGTTGGCTACATGGAACTCAATTTTCAGCCTTACATTCATAAGTAGGAGTGAGCAATAAAGTGAATGGGGTCTTGACCAAAATCTTCCCACTATGAAACTTTTTGACGAAAATCTAGGATTTCAATTCTTATACATTGAAGAAGAGAGTAGTACATCATGTGGAACCGTTGGGAAAGCATAAAACTCCTAGCAATCAAAGTCCTACATTTTATGGATATGAGTACCGAATTTGAAGGAGCTGCCTCCATATCAAGCCCCTGCCTTACAAGGAAAAGCTAAACCATGTAGCAGAGATGGAAATTAATTGAACTTTAGGTTTTCTTCTGAAAAAAATGCAATAACTCATAAGTAATTCATTCCAACTTGGAGCCTAGATTCGTCACTCATGTTTCCAAATACGAAAAACCCAGCGCTTTGTTCCTAGTTGGAAGTGAACTTGCAGCAGTTGAGTAAATCCTCACAAACTAGATTTCAATTCGTAAAAACTATGGGGGTGACGGATGAATTTCTAGAAGAGCTACATGACAGTTCCTGGCGTTTGGAAGACTTGTTGTCGTAGCACGTCGGGTCAGTATTCCTCCGGAATGCAATGGTTTGACACCAAAACACTCCCAAGTAAACCGCTCTGGTTTCGTATCCTTAGGGAATCTGTGAAGTACTCTAAATTTGTCTAATACTTATCCACCCACTGTCTAGTATCCGGACTGGACCCGGGTTTCAATACCCCAGGTCTCTAGTCATAAAGTGAGTTTGGTTTAATCTCTGTTTACTCCTCAGAGAGGTTTCCGGAATGTTTATGTAGTGGCGGGAAAGCCACTTGTTCCCGTGACTTATAGT